>BMAO01036793.1:0-121720 GCA_019973975.1 Trichonephila clavata
ATGGGGTCGATTCATCACTAGAGGGCGCTGCGATCGTGGCCATCATCACGTGATTAAAACGTGCGATCATGTAAACAAATAACAGTTGACTGTATGGCACTTGTGGTTGCGCGCTAACTTTCGAATTTTCAAACATTATTATTTTATATTCTTTAAATTCTTTTAGTACTTCAAAATAGTTTTGATATATTTTCTACTTTTTTAGTTTCTGTATTGTGACCCAATATATATATAGTTTTAGTTTATAGTATTAGATTTAAGTTTATTTTATACTTCTATCCTTTGGCTTCGAATTTTTGTATACTTTTAGGTTTAGTAATTATTTTTTTATTAGTGCCAGCCATATTGTGATTTAAAAATTATGCAACGCTCTTTTGAACAAATTGCTTCTTGAAATTGGATAAATCTTACTAATATCGCAAATCATCATGTAAGCGAGTTTTTCCTAGAAAAATTCGTGCAGACTGTAAATAGGGAGTGGCTCGCCAAAACAAAACATTGTTTTGTCTACAATGTCTATCAGCAAGAGCGATTATTAATACTTCGGCTGCTGAATAGGATCAAAGACTGCTAATCAATTTATTATGATGATTGGATAATAAGAGATTCCATGTAAAAGTATAACCGTTACCTGAATATATTGCTTATTTGTATTTCTAGACACTGTTAGTTGTGTCTGAGTACTGTGAAGACCTCCTGGGATTTCGTAAATTCTAGTGTTGTGGCATTTCTAAGGATTGTTTTAAGTTTTCATTGCTCCTGACCCATTCTTTGTAAGCACAGGTATTTATTTCTTACCGAATTAATGACACTGATTATATATTTTTTTACATAGAAACTTCTTGTAATTACAAAAAAGCTTGTGAATTTAACTGTTATTTTCTAATATTCATATAAAGTTTCCTTTTTGCTGTTCTTGAAAACTCATTTCAGTATTATTATTAGGACATCAAAGTTTTTAATGTTAATAATTCTTTTATTTTTTAAAATTGTAAGGAAATATTTGTTTGCTTTACATCAATTAGACAATTTATACGCAATTCAATAACTCATAAGAAATAATTTGTAATAAAGAATAATCCAATAAAATGTAATCATTATTCCTAAAAATCATGTATTAATATGATTCCTTTCTTTAACTTAATAGTGTAAGAGTATTTTCTTTTTTAAACTTTGAAGACAGTCTAAAGGGAAATTTCTAAAAGAAATTTCAAACCTTTGTAAATGATAATTACTAAGTAAAGTCAGACAATCAAAGCTGGCAAATGTGTTATTTCATTACAGATTCATCATATATTTCGAAAAATCTTACTATGTCTTGGGAATTTTTATAGAACAGTTGTTTAAAAAATTGGTGTACAATAACAATGTTTCAATTTTATGTATCCATATTAATGCAAATAAAGATTGAAACTGACAAAAAAAAAAATACTCTTTTGGAATACATCTTAAAAAAATACTCTTCATAAATACATAATGAAGCAATGTCACTGATAGTCTTTCAAAAGAATATGAAAATGCATTTTTTTAAATTACAATGAATTTTTTAATTAAAAAAATAAAATTTTCACATGTTTCACTTGTATAAAATCATGTAATATTAAAATTAAATGTTGATAAATGATGTAAGTTAAATAATTTTAATTACTAATTTTAACTAGCTAACAAAAATTTTGTATGCTCCAAAATGTTAAAATTTTCATGAAAATAATTTAGCATGTTTCAAACGATTTCTAAAATTATTCCCATATTTTAGTATGATTCGTTTTTTTTCATGGGGACAATGATTTATATAAAAAAAATTCAAACATTTGTAGGTGATCTTTATTAAGACTATCAAAGTGCTAAATGTTATTATTTTACAACATATCTTTAAAGGCTTCATAATGTATTGGTACAAATCATACTATTTTAAGGCCACACAATGTGCTAAACATTTCAAAAACAATTTAGACATTTTCTTATGGCCCATATCATTGAGAAGCTTGCCACCAAATTTCAGATTTGATAATAAATTAGTTTTAAAGATATTTGAAGAGCTTAGGTTTTGGTTTCAGTTTCATTTTAAAGCAGTTTTCCACTCTTAAATTGAAAGAAAAATATTTTTGAGCCCAATCAACTCTGAAATAGTTAATTATTTCAGTTCTCATTACTAAAAGTATTTCTGCTTTTGTTTTGAGTTCTCATATTTACTTAATTAAGATTGTTTTCAAAAAGCTAGTTTTTGTTTTAAAAATAGTTTATATAACTTGGGAGCTTTATCATTAATTTTTTCTTGGTGGTTCTCAGGTTGCTGTGAAAAACAATATTTTGAAGAGATGGAGCACTACTCAAAATGATGCATCTAAAAATCGCCCTCAGCTAATACTGCAATTAGACTTCTGATTTCAAGTATTGCAGATAAAACTGAATATTCCCATGATGTACCTAACTGCATGATAATATATTATAGTACTTTAAAGTTGTGCAATAAAACTCCAACTTGCTAAACTGTACCCCAATTTAAAACTGAAAAAAGTTATTTTTTACAAACCTGGTGATTTCTATGGCTAAAGTTAGTATTATTATTTTATACATAAATACTTTGTGTTTCAAACAGTGCTGGTTTAAGCTCATTTCGAGCACTGGGTGCAGAAGATCTACAATTTTTAACAACAAATTCAATACTTTTTTAAACATGTCTTTGTGTAAAGTGCCTATAATATGCTGATCTACTTTTTAAAAATTATTAAGGGAATGTTTACTCAAAAAAGGTGCAATAATTTCAGAAATTCAATTTAATTATCCTCAGTTTTAAATATATTTTTCTTCTTATTGAATTACATATAAATTATAAAAGTAGTATAATTTATATACAATAGATAGCTCCGAAATACAAGTTAAACTTGTAAAAAAATTTTAAAAATTCGCTTCTTTTAACATATTGGATTGAGTTAATTTGAAATTTTTTGAATAATAATAAATATTTATCCATTGATGAAAATGAATTTTATTTTTACAACATAATGAATTGCAAATAAGATAGAAAAAATTAAATACAATATATATAAAAATGAATACTTGCATAAAATTTCCATTCACAATTTCTACTGGTTATGTATCTTGACCAGGTATTGTATGTTTAGTGCATACAAACTAAAAACTTATTTGGAGAAATGTATTGACATTTCATTATTTTGTTTTCACTAATATGTATCTAAAGTATCTTTTTATATATATTTATACTTTAAAAAAAATGGAAGATAAAAAACACATCAGAGAGAGAGAGGGGAAAAAAGATACAGAATTCTCACTCTGAAGTTTAACATGTGAAAATATATTATTAAAGATTAAAATCATTATTATACATCAACAAGTTCCCAAAGTTTATCATGAATAAACTGAGTTCCATTCTAATCAAAATAACAGTTTCTACTACTTATAAGCAAGATAATTAACTAATTATATCATTAGTTTATCAGGAAAATTCTAAATTTCAAGAAACTTTTCAGTTTTCCAAATTATACTTGAGCAAAATATTAAATTACTTCAAAGTTTGTCAAAGAAATGCTAAATCAGTACTCATACCATTCCAAAATTTGGAACTTATGTATTAAACTGCCAAATAATTTCACCTAGCAAAAACACAAGAACTTTAAAAAATTATATTATTATTACTGCGTTCAAACATGAGCAGGAACAGCTCCAGTTATTGGCTGTATTATGCAACAACATCCCACAGAATCAAATGTCTATACATAAAGCCATATTTTGTTTCATGATCCTAATTCTCAATAAATATACAATTGATCCAAGTACTCTTCTTTGGTCAATATTTGTAAGTAACTCAATGCAACAAATTTATTCAGGACTTATAAACAGGATAATATCAACATACATGTCTTTTAGACTTTTATTTATATTTATGTAAAAATAAATCTAATGATATAAAGCAAATCTAATCTATAATGATAAATCTTCTATAAATTGTGCAAATACCTATAAATTCTTATTTGTAATACATAGTAAAAAATTTGTACATCTGTGTGATAGGTTTTTACTTATTTGTTTTTCAGTCAAACTCTGAAAAATAAATGTTCTGCTAATAGATACCACACAAATATATTATAATTATTATTACTTTTGTAAAAGAATTATGGATTCAAAAATGACTTTTTTTATTTTGATCATGTAAGAGTGAGCAGGACTTTTATATTCCATATATGGACATAAACATATTCTATTATACAAACATTTTAATTAAAAAAATTTAATGCCTTAATTTATTATCATATTTGAAATTCAATTCTCGATAAATCATATCTTTTACCTAAAATAACACAGCCAGTAAAGACTTTCAAATGTTGCATAATTTTTTTACATATAATTTTACAAATGGTAAATGATAATTTTGACTTCTAATGTTTTAAAATGGTACTTGATTAATCATCAAGTATAAACATTAATGAAGCTGTAGTAAATTAAAATATTTTTCCATTTCTATAGTGAATGCTTCTCAAAATGTTTTTTCTTTTTCCATGTAATATTCTAAAATTATTTTTAAAAAAACTAAGTTTTTGATTTATATGTATGTATACTTGTTTTTGATACAGCATGTATGGTTACATATCAGATTTTTGCATCCTAATTTTTTGGATAATTAAATACTGAAGTACCTCTGTTAACTACTGTGAAGATGTGTAAAATAAGTAAAATTTAGATTAACTAAACATGTGTTCTATTGTGTGTGTGTTAGGACACACCTGTCCTTAATTGTACCAAAAACATATCGATGGTTTGCAAAATATTATTTTGGGTGGACATTAAGGAATTTTCAATATTTAAAACATTGAATACACTAAAAAATCTCTTGCAATGAAACCCTCTGTTAAGGTGCAAATCACTTAATGTTATTTGCAGTGAATTTATTTTTCTGTACAATATCCTTCTGCTTCTATTCTGTTTTGTATAAGGCAAGCTTATCCAGGAAGGAATGGAAAGTGCTGGGGCCTTAAACAGAATGTAGCGTTTGCTATCCCTGTATTAAAATAATTTTTTAAAAAAAAATTTACATAATTATGCATGTATATGCAACTAATGAAAATGAATTATGTATGTAAAATGAAAATAACGTGAAATTTAAAATGTCAGTTGTAGTATAGTAAAATTGATAATTAGAAATTTTCTTTTATCGTAATTGTTTTTTTAATATTAGGAAAAGTTAATGCAATCAGTATTTTAAGAATATAGATAGATACGTGCTTCTCAATTTCTATATGATCTAGCTCTTCAGTATCGAACTGATTTATTCCCTGATTTCTGGAAAATAGTGGAATATGAATCTCACAAATTATTAAAATATATTGTATGTTCTTTACCTTACAGCATTATACATTTATGGATGCATATTTTTTAAAGTACATATAAACTTCATTAATTTACTTGTATTTGCAAGTGTATTGTTCTGAAAATTACAAAACAATGACTTTGCTGAGCCAGTTCAGTTTCAAAATCTTATCTATCATGCTTGTTAAATTAGTGAAAATAGCTATATAAAGAGAAAAAAGAAAAAAAATGCAGGTGAGTTCAACTGCATACTTATTCATCAGTTAGAAAATCAGAACAGGTCCAGAAGTAGAACCCTGGTTTGTTTTTTCGTGTCTGCAAAATTGAAATGCTTTGAAGTCGACACATTTATCAACATACAGTACAATAAAATTTCAAATGACTGCAACATAGAAAATGCATAGATATATATTAACATTATATACACAGTTAGGAAATAAAATGAACAAAGTTATGATGATATTTCTATAAATTTAAAAGTATTTTGTATTGCTACTAAATGGATGGCAAAATTAAAGAGTGAGATTTTATTCCAATAAAATTTAACAGAACAAATTTCTTTATTAAGACAGTTCAGTTTCAAATTTTTGTCTGTAGTGCTTGTAAAATTGTCGAAAATAATCTTAAAATAACAAAACAAGTATTATAAAAAAAGTCAATTCCTTCTTAGGTAAGAAAAATTTTATTTTAGTTACTTTTTATCAAATAATTATAGTTAATATAAATATGTGCATACATATGAAGAATCACAACATTAAGTGACAATTAATTTTTATTAATTATCATTAAAATATTGCATTGCTATCCAAAACAAATGTGTTTCAAATTTCAGTTCAACTGAATATTTTTAAAATGTGAGAAAAAACCTTTTTAATTTTGGACACAAGTCGCCAAAATGGTCGCCAAAAATGATGCCAACATGGATGTATTTATAATTATTAGAAAAATTAGTTTTAATCAATTAATTTTTATTAATTAAATTCTGTATTGTCAACCAAAATAATCATGAATATAAATTTTAGCTTAATCGAGCGCTTTAAAATGTATTTTACTAACGATTGAAAATTTGAACAACATAAATAAATATTGAGAAAGTGTGAACTAATAGTAGGAATTGAAAAAAAAAAAAACGTAGGTAATCAACTACATACTTAACAAATACAGAGCATTCAGAATAGATCACAGAAGTGGTACCCTGATCTGTGTATGTTTGCAAAATTAAAATTCTTCGAATTCGAAATGCTCAGAAAATATTTCAGACTCTTTTTAAAACTTTAAAAATCGTCAGCGTATTTGATAAAAACAAAAAAAAAATATTGAAAATGAAATAATTAAAAAGTACACACATTTCAGTCGAAATTTCTTTTGGAACAACTTCTTTCATTTGTTTTTGATAGTAGATGTAAATACGAAAATTCAGTCAAAATACTCAGTCGAATCAAACACGTGGCTATTTGTTTTGTATATCATCACGTGATTATGACGTCAGGTGTATCGAGTCCATAATGTTACGCACACATGATAATACGCTGACACGTGCCATAATTTTTTTTATGATAGTTATCTCACTGTTCAGTTAAGTAGAGCATCGGCTGTTTCGGATGCACTTTTAAAAATAATAAATCAAGGCTTCATAAGCAAAAAGTGTTTACGGTTAGTTTTAATCCTTTCTTTTTTTTTTATTTACATTTTTAGTCACATTTAAACAATAGTTATTATTATCCCAATCTATATCTATAAAAATAAATAAAATTGAAGTGTCTGTTTGTAATTTCAAATTAGCAGCAATTGTTTGCGGGAGCGGGGGTTTAAGAGGCGTTAGAAATTCCGATTTTTAAGTTATTAGACGTACAGTCTTGAAACTTAGTAAGTAGATTCCTGTCATAGGGTAGAGATACGCTACAAAATGAGTTTCGTGAAAATTGCCCTCAAGTGGCGTTACGGGTCTTAAGGGGCGTTATAGATAATTATTTCCATTTTTAAACTATTAGACGCAGAGTCTTTATATTTGATAAGTAGATTTCTTTTATAGAGTAGAGATTAGCTATAAGAAGGTTTTGTGAAAACAGACCTCTAAATGGCGTTGCGGGGGATTTAGTGGCGTACTAAATAAATATTTTCGTTTTTAAACTACTTCACCTTCCTGCTTGAAAATTGGTAGGAATGTTTCTTTCATGGAGTAAATATCCGCTACAAAACAGGTTTGGGAAAAATTGACCCCCAAGGGGTGTTGCGGGGGCAGGGGGTTTAAAGGGCGTTATAAATTCCGATTTTTAAGTTATTAGAAGTACAGTCTTGAAACTTAGTAAGCAGATTCCTCTCATAGGTTAGAAATACACTACAAAATGTGTTTTGTGAAAATAGACCCCTAGGCTGCGTTGCGGGGGTTCAAGGGGCGTTATTGATAATTTTTTTTGCATTTTTAATTTATTGGACGCAAAGTCTTCAAATTTTGCTAGCCAGATTCCTTTCATAGTGTGCAATTCCCCTACAAAATTGGTTTTGTGAAAACAGACCCAGAAGTGGCGTTGCGGGGGCTCAAGTGGCGTTATAGATAATTATCCCCATTTTTAAACTATTAGACGTACAGTCTTGAAATTTGATAAGCAGATTCCTTTCGTAGAGTAGAGAACCGCTACAAAATGGGTTTCGCGAATATGAACTACTAAGTTTAATTTCCGGAGATTAAGAGGCGTAATTCATAAATATTTCAATTTTAAACTATTTGATCATCCTGCTTGAAAATTGGTAGGCATGTTCCTTTCATGGAATAGAGTTCGTCTAACAAAGAGTAAAACGAAAATTGACCCCTAAGGAGAGTTGCGAGGGGTCAAAGGAAGTTAAAGAAAAAATTCCTGTTTTGAATTTTTTGAACTACAAACTATAATTTGTTAAGTATGTTTCTTTTGTTGAATAGGGATCCACTAAGAATGTATTTTCAGCAAATCAAGTTCTGGGGGGGGGGGGTGCAGGGGGCTACTGGGACGTATTGACGAAAAAAATTACTTTTTTCGAGCTACAAGGACTATAATAATGAAATTTGGTTTGCATTTTTCTTTTGTTGAATTGAAATCCGCTAAGATCGGTAATTTTGGAAAACGGTTCTCAAAGTGATTACGGGGATATTTATAGTAAAACTTTTGCTTTTTCTGTTAGATTTAGACTTGAAATTTGGCTTGCATGTTCAAGTTACGGAGTAGAGATCTACCGAAAATTGGTTTTGCGGGAATCCACTTGGTTTTTGAGTTACGAAAGAGCAAACATCATTCTATACTTCAATTTTAGAGATTTTTGGAAAATACAAATTAGATGAGTTCTGCCCCCTTTTTTTTATCAACAGGCGACAGTTACAGGTATAAGTACATTTTTCAATACACTATCGAATTCTTTATGTAGGACTTAGATATCAATAATTTATCTATATATATAAAGGAGAAAAGCGACTCACTGACTGACTGACTGACTGACTAATCACGAAATCTCTGGAACTATTCAACCTACAGACTTGAAATTTGGTAGACATGTTCCTTTGATAGAGTAGACATCAGCTAAGAAAGGATTTTCCGAAATTCGAAACGCAAGGGGCGTTACGGGGGTTTAAGGGCTTTAATAATAATTGTTTCCATGTTTAAACTACTTGATGTACAATCTTGAAATTGGGTAAGCGGATTCCTTTCAGAGAGTAGAGATCCGCTACAAAATAAGTTGGCTGAAAATCGACCCTCAAGAGGCGTTGAAGGGGCTTAGGGGGCGTTATAGATAATTATTTCCATTTTTAAACTATTTGACGCACTGTCTTTAAATTTGATATATATAGATTCCTTTCGTAGAATAATGATCAGTTACAAAACGGGTTTTGTGAAAACATACTTCTAAGTGGAGTTGCGAGGGATTAAGGGGCGTAATAGATAAATATACCCGTTTTTAAACTACTTCACCTACCTGCTTGAAAATTGGTAGGTAAGTTTCTTTCCTGGAGTAAATATCCGCTACAAAATGGGTTTTGGGAAAATTGACCCCCAAGGGGTGTTGCGGGGGTTTAAGGGGCGTTATAAATTCCTATTTTTAAGTTATTAGACGTACAGTCTTGAAACTTAGTAAGCAGATTCCTCTCATAGGGTAGAGATACGCTAAAAATGGGTTTCGTGAAAATTGCCCCCAAGTGGCGTTGAGGGGAATTAAGGGACGTTATAGATAATTATTTCCATTTTTAAACTATTAGACGCACAGTCTTTATATTTGATAAAGAGATTTCTTTCATAGAGTAGAGATCAGCTATAAGAAGGTTTTGTGGAATTAGACCTCTAAGTGGCGTTGCAGGGGAATAAGTGGCGTAAGAGATACATATTTTCGTTTTTAAACTATTTGACCTACCTGCTTGAAAATTGGTAGGAATGTTTCTTTCATGGAGTAAATATCCGCTACAAAACGAGTTTGGAGAAAATTGACCCCCAAGGGGTGTTGCGGGTGGTTAAGGGCAGATATAAATAATTATTTCTTTTTTTAAACTATTAGACTCACAGTCTTGAAATTTGGTTAGCAGATTCCTCTCATAGGATAGAAATACACTGCAAAATGTGTTTTGTGAAAATCGACCCCTAAGTGGTGTTGCGGGGGTTCAAGGGGCGTTATTGATAATTTTTTTGCATTTGTAATTAATTGGACGCACAGTCTTCAAATTTTGCTAAGCAGATTCCTTTCATAGAGTGCAATTCCCCTACAAAATGGGTTTTGTGAAAACAGACCCAGAAGTGGCGTTGCGGGGGCTCAAGTGGCGTTATAGACAATTATCCCCATTTTTAAACTGTTAGACGTACAGTCTTGAAATTTGATAAGCAGATTCCTTTCGTAAAGCAGAGAACCTCTACAAAATGGGTTTCGCCAATATCAACTACTAAGTTTAATTTCGGGAGATTAAGAGGCGTGATCGATAAATATTTCCATTTTTAAACTACTTGATCATCCTGCTTGAAAATTGGTAGGCATGTTCCTTTCATGAAATAGAGTTCCTCTAACAAAGAGTAAAATAAAAATTGACCCCCAAAGATGTTTGCGAGGTGTCAAGAGGAGTTCCAGAAAAAAATTCCTGTTTTTAATTGTTAGATCCATATACTTGAAATTTGTTAAGCATGTTTCTTTTGCTGAATAGGGATCCACTAAGAATAAATTTTAAGCAAATCAAGTTCTGGGGGGTGCAGGGGGTTACTGGGACGTATTGACGAAAAAAATTACTTTTTTCGAGCTACAAGGACTATAATAATGAAATTTGGTTTGCATTTTTCTTTTGTTGAATTGAAATCCGCTAAGAGCGGTAATTTTGGAAAACGGCTCTCAACGGGATTACGGGGATATTTATAGTAAAACTTTGCTTTTTTCTGTTAGATTTAGACTTGAAATTTGGCTTGCATGTTCAATTTACGGAGTAGAGATCCACCGAAAATTGGTTTTGTGGGAATCCACTTGGTTTTTGAGTTACGAAAGAGCAAACATCTTTCTATGCTTCAATTTTAGAGATTTTTAGAAAATACAAATTAGATGAGTTCTGCCCTTTTTTTTTATCAACAGGTGACAGTTACAGGTATAAGTATATTTTTCAATTCAATCGAATTCTTAATGCTAGGACTTAGATATCAATAATTTATACATATATATATAAGCAGTAAAAATTTATAAAACATCATGAAATACCCAGCGAAGCGGGCGGGTAACAGCTAGTATATATATATATATATTATTTAAAATTTCTCCACAAGAGAGAGATGAATAAACATAATCAAACTGAAAACAATTGAAATTGTAAGATAACCAGATAATAGATTTTAAATGGAAATAAGAAAATTAAAATAATAGAGTTAGATATAAAAATTATAAAAGCATGGATTTTACAGCATTATAAACATTGCTGACATAAGAGACTTAAATATAAAATATATATTTATTTATTTATAATCTTTTTTTTTTGTTCAAATGTTCAATCCTTACTTAAAAAAAACTTTATATTCATCCATTCAAGTTCAAATACATTTTTTAAACTTGTAGTGGATGACACAGTTAATGCAGTTTTGCAAATATTAATTCATTAATTAAGTTTTATTTTTTAATTTTAAATTTATTCTGTAATATTTCGGACGAAGTTAGATTTATCTGCAACAGATGGCGCCAGTATGTTTTTCTAAAGAAGTAGGAATTGACTTTGAAAAAACATTTTACACTCATGTCCATAAATTAAGGATAATTCAGAATCACACCGACATTGAACTCTAAAATAAAAATTTTACCTGTAGAATTATCACACACATCTTGAAGAAGAATATCCAAATTACAGGAAACCACCAGATGGCTCGGATAGTACGTCACAATGACGAGAGTGTAAGAGAGGGGTATATAAGGAATGGTGGCAAAGAACTAAAATTGTTCACAAGCGCCTTAAAGCCTTTCAGTGCAATAACCTCATAGTTATGGCACAAAGGAAACATTTGGATGATTTTTTACGTGGTAGAACGATCGGACGACTGGAATGTGGACGTACTCAGCTCGAAGTATCCGAGGAACTTGGAATCGCCCAGAGTGTCATCTCCAGGCTTTGGCAATTATTCCAAGATGATGGTAATGTGAGTAGATGTTACAGTACAGGTCGCCCCGAGTTACAACGCGAATGAGGACCGGTATTTGGCAGTTACTGCCAAAAGAAACAGACGGAGCACAACATCAGACCTATCTCGTCAGCTCTTTTCAGCTACCAGTACGACAGTTTCAAGGCAGACCGTGTACAGACGCTTAGGTCACATTGGTCTATATGCTCGTAGGCCTGTCAGATGTGTTCCCCTTACCGCAACTCACTGTCGCCTGCGATTAACCTGGAGTAGAGAGCATGCATTGTGGACACCGCAACAGTGGTCTTGTGTGATGTTTTTCGACGAGGCCAGGTTAGTTTGCAGTCTGATTCTCGCCGGACTTTGATATGCGCCAGGTACCCGTTACCCCAAGAGAACACAATTGAACGACACCGTTACGGTGGTGCAGGATGGCTCGTTTGGGGAGGAATTATTCTTGGTTCCAGAACTGACCTGCATGTTCAGAGTGTAACGATGACACGCCACATCTATCGGGATGTCATTCTGGAACAACATGTACGTTTGTTTTGGGGCGCCATGGGTGCTGAATTTCTGTTTATGGATGACAACGCCCGTCCTCACCGTGCAAACATTGTAGACGAATGCCTTCAATCGGATGATATCACCCGTATGGATTGGCCAGCATACTCACCGGACTTGAATCCAATAGAGCATGTGTGGGATATGCTTGACCGACAAATTGCAGCCCGTCAACCCCCTCCCACTTGTCTACCGGAACTTCGGAGGGCATTGCTTGATGAGTGGTGTAATATTCCCCAAGATCAGATTGATAATTTGATACTCAGCATGCATAGGCGTTGTAAGGCCTGTATTGCATCGTCCGGGAGACATACTCCATATTAACCATCATACTAACCATGTTATACTGTTTTTGGTAAATAGGTTCTTTTTTGAAATTTGCTCCAGGGAGTAAAAATCGCAATTTTTATTAATTATGTCAAACATATAGCATCTTTTTTGCTCTTTACCTTTTCTTTAATAAATAGACTTTACAAATAAGTCAAATTTATTTTGCTTCTGCCTCTTCCTTTGCCTGAACTTCCTTATCCTTAATTTATGGACATGAGTGTATATTGCATGTTCAAGTTTACTTTACACGTCATAATGTAATGTACTGCCTTATAGGCGAAAATATTGCTTCTACAAACCAAAGCGTATTTTAAATACTATATAATTTTTATTTTCGGAGTTAAACACTGAAAAATTTTCTTAAATTACACTCTAATACACAAATGCGCAATATTATTGAGAAATGTGAAATTTATTTTTGTTGTAAACTTTCATATGGAAAGATGAAATCATTTGTGTTATAGCCTTTTCCTGATGTATTCTAATGCCACAAGCATTTAAATTAAAACAATAATTTGCTTAAAGACTTGGAAAGGTACTTAAGTAGAGTATTTCGAAAATATACGAGGGCATTTCGGAAAGTAACCTCCGAATGACTGCAAGAAACAAACTAGGAACTTGTCTGAAATGATCCCAGTTGTGTCAATGAAATTATTCTCAGAATCTAAGAATATCACCCTTTCTCCAAAGTTTTTCCGGGTCCTATAATATGAAGGCTTTATATATTTTTTCTGCAACAATTCAAGTATTCAGAACGTACAGCGTAATGGTAAACGTTTATGAAAGTTAGAATTATCAATAAGGGCACACTATAAAATATCCTTCCTTCTACAAAATAAAGGTCGAGATTTATCTAAAACTAAATTTAAGTCTACACTTTAATTAATATCTCTTTTTAAAACTTTTTATTTCAAAATACAGTATATCACTAAGCTCCCCTTTTTTTAAGAGAGTTTTTCGGACTCTTTGACTCGGATTCCTGGAAGCCTCGTAACAGAAAAGTGTAATTAAAATTCGTCATAAAATTCTATATACATGTTGGACTTTTCAGAAATTAGATTTGTTAATTGTATGTAAGAAGTAAAATTTTATATAGATGTAAGAAAATTTTTATATTGTTAAAATGTGCATAAGATTTCAACTGATTATGCAATATATATATATATATATATATATATATGACACCAGGAGCGATTTCTATTTAACGCATCTCCCTCACCCAGTGACGTCACTGATCACTCATCATTTTGAGTCTCATTAACTGCGGCAATAGGAAACTTTTATTTCTCACATTCTTTTCGTATTAAAGTTTCTTTGATAACTGATTAGTAAATAAAGGACAGTTCTTTAATTTTTTTTTTCTGTTATTATAAAATCTTACTAAGGGGACGGTGGACCTTTGAAATTAATTTCTTAAATTGTTATCTTAATTAGCTGAAATTGAAATCAATATAGTAGATGATCACTATAATTCACAATTTAAATATTTTTTTTAAAAAAATAAATTATAATTTGATTTTTTTAAAATTTTTTAATTTTTTAAAACTTTTTTTAAAAATGCTCCTTGCGCGTTAGTTTTTAAGATATTTTCTTAATTTTTGTTTTATATGTATATGAACTATAACTAAATATATCTGTGCATGGATTTTAAATTCAGAATAAAATTTGATGAAAAAAAGATACATTTTCTATACTATATGAAATATTTCACCAATTATCACACATTCGAGGTAATCAAAACAACGTAAAATATAATCCGTTAAATTTTTAACAAAACCAATGCACAAATTTGTGAATTATATCATTTTTTATAACTTGTAAAAATTTTAAAGAGATACGATGAAATGTGAAACGCAAGGAGCATTTTACGTAATCATGAAAAGAGAAAATTCACGAACTGAGAAAAACACATTTTAAACATTTATTTGTGTAATATGAAATAATAAAACAAAATTTTACATAATTACTTACCCTTACATGAAAATCAAACATATAAGAGATTATTACAGTAGAAATCTAATAAATATTTTAAAATTTGTTATATTTAGTTATAAATTGAATAATTCAAGTTATAGCATCCGCCAAGCTGATATTTATAAAAAACCATAGAGTGGCAAGACATTCACTTAAAATTTACCAGCACAATATGATAATCCTTCAGATTTTAAATTTTTGTTTTCTATTGTATTAGAGATTTTTCGCTTCTTAATTCTTTTGTCTTTTGCAGTTTGAAAAGTTTTAATTCTACTTTGCTTTAATCGGCGGTCATCTCTCGTTTCACTAATTTGCATCGAGGGTATGGAAGTGTTTTGATGCACGCTTCTCAAGGTAAATAGGGATCCAAAATTAAACTCACTTACTGCTGTTACAACAGATATTTCCAATCTTTTCTTTGATTGGAAACTTTCTTTTTGGCAGTGACTCCAGATAACACTGTGCAAACATTCATTTGCATTTTGACTTTTACCTGAAGTACACCGGGACAATATCTCGTTGCTTGCTAATCTCTGGTACACAGGAAGAATCTTCGCAACAACCTCCTCAGTTAATTTTGTCTTCATAACTGAATGACTTTGAGGGGATTCTCCCTTCGCCAAAGCTCTTTTATAAAAACACCAAGAAAGTTTGCCATCAGGACATTTGTTGTGTTTCGGTTTGGTGTCTGTGGAGGAACAATGATAAAGTGTGGCATATATTGCACTTTTCATTTTTTCTACGTCATCGCAATTATCTTTAATGGCTTTTCTGTAAAAATTAGTTAACTTAATTATTGTGGTTTCTTTTAAACTACCAACCTTTTTGCCTCCGATACAAACACCTTTGCTTCGCCACTCTTTCACCTTGCTGCGTAAACCAGTTCCTAAGCGTTTTGAAATATGGTTGATACATTCTTCTTTTTTAATTTGTTTATCTTTTCCGTAAATGTTCAGCGATATCAGACGTTGGAATGTTTTTGAATCTCCGTCTGATAGTATGCAAGTGTAGCACATATTGCACTCCTTGATGGATCTTTGCCGCAAAATTGCAGCAGCTTCCATTTCCATACTAGACGAGGAACCTGTATGATTTATCTGACATTCAGATTTGTGACCTTCATACCAAATTGCAAAATCTGGACTATCCCTCGAAAGGTCTCTTACTGCAGCAGTACATTCCGTACAATACTTTGACAGTATTTCACAATCTATTACTAAGCCTGTCAATAAATCAATTACAACTCCTATCCTGTACAGTGATTTATATCCCCGCTTTTGCCAAGATCCATCAAATGACACAGTTATGTCTAAAACACCAGTTTCCTTACCTTCATTGTTCAATTCAAGATGTTGCTTCCTAACTATATTTCTCGCAACTTCGAGGATCTGATGTTTCACCTCTCTATTTTCTTCGGACAAAATTTTAATGTGCTTCGAAAAAGATTTTTTGTCCATTGTATTCATACCAGTCACTAATGAAAATAGTTCCAATCCTGTGTGACCTTTCCCAAGTCTTAAAAAAGAGGAAACCATTTTTTTGTTAATGTCAAAAAAATTTTTGTCTTTTACACGTGCACTTGAAAATGAGGAATTCAATACTGCCTCACAACTAGAGCAAACCAATTCTAGTTTTGATGCCATACCCAGCTGCGTTGTTTTTATAATATTTAAATTACTCATATCACATTCAGGGCACTTTACATTTGACACAGTAAATTCTTCCATACATTTGTATCAACTAATACATAAGTTGGATGATTTTGTTCACTTATCACATGTTCTGCAGAAGTGTGTGAGCTTAGAAGAGACAGCTTTCTTTCTGTTGCTGCATTCAGTTCACTAGAATTTAATGAGTAAGTGTTTACTTCATTATTTTCATAATTAGAGAACACATTACCACTTGCATCAGGGTCATTTTCACACACATGTAAACTTTGATGCTCCAGTTCTATTTCTCCAGAGGCCCATCTTTTCTTTGCTTTTAGCAAAGCCTGCATTTTACGTTTTGATGGCCTTCCTTTTGGAACATGATATCGAGAACTAATTCTGTGCATTGTACAAATACTGTTGGAATGATTAATTTATCAAGAAAATTATTATTGAGTATTCAAATGAAAGAAAGGAAAACTTTGAAAAAAAATAGACCTACAATTACGTCTGAAACGACTAAGTATGCTGTGTAATAACAGATGTGAAACAAGCGCGCTAATACGATGTAAACAAACAAAGCGGAAGTAGAAGTTGAAGTTCCTATCAGAATCCTTCTTCATAAAATATGCGATGAAAAAAATGATAATTGAGGCTAAGCATATGCTAGAAACTAAATATGAATAGTTCTTGTTTACGTTCAAATGACAGGGCCACGCCCATTTAAATAGTCGATGGCGCCATGTTTAATTCTTAGATTACTCATAATTCAGTAATTATTAGTCAAAATGAAAAAATTCTTCGACAGAATCATTCTCTGAAATAAATAGAATATTATTAGTATAAAAAATAAAAATCGCAATTTTGACGAAATTTTGAGATTTTGAAGGTCCACCATCCCATCATAAGAAAAAAAATTTCAAAATTTACTCAAATCTTGGGGAACCTAGACACGACTTAAGGCATCATTCGTATCACAAAAGCAGTTTTTCCTCCTGAAACCAGAGAACCTTAGATTTCGCTCATCCCTGAAAAAAATCCTTTATTTTTCCCGTTCTCTACACTCAAAAAGTGACAAATGATAAATGACTGGAGGTGGGAACCAGAAGATAGTTCTTTACAAAGTGAGTTGGAAACGACTGGAGCACTCGGCAGGGATGCAGAATTGTTACACGCAGTTTTCAGACTGAATGCCTACTAATGTGAGACTAGGAATAGCTGAAGGAAAAATGGTAAAATTCATTGTTAATCGGTACAATACGCCCCCCCCCCAACTCTATAGTCGACCAGACTTGAAACACCCAAAGCTTCATGTTGAATTCTAAGAATTCGAAGTCGCGAAGTTAAGTCTGGACCATAGATAAGAAAGAGTAGCTGATGCATATTATCGGCGCCTAGTCTTAAATAACTCACCGGAGACCTTCTTAATACAGTTATTTTTCAGATAGTTTGTTTTCCTTACGTTTTATGCCATATGTAAGGCACCATACTATAATAACAAGAAGGCTCATATTCTGTTTGTGATTCTGTGGCTCAATTTTACATATTGGGTACATTGATTAATCATTGGGAAAAAAATAATATGTAATTATAATTTATGGCAGGTTTAAAGTATCCAAACACATTAATATGGGCGATTTCGTTTATAAATGAGATTTTCATCTTTAAAATTACTTTTGAATTGAACATATATATTTTTATTTTCTATGGCAATTTTTATTTTGTTATTACATGGTTTAAAGTGAGTATTATTTAGGAATTTGTTAAAAATAGCTGAAATAGAAAATAAACTTTTAAATTACCGAAAGTGGATATTTAAATGTCATTTAGCTATCAAAAATAACACATCGCGCACAATATACTACTCCAATTCTACGGATAGAACCTGGGGAAACTATTCACGGTTCTTTGTCTTAACTCTTTTGCTGTTGGGCTATGGCGTAGTAAAAAATATTAAAAGTGTACCCCAAATTCCTCAATTTTAAGTAGGAATTCTGAGATGCCTGTAATGTCACATCTTTTTATTTTGAGTTTTCATTACACTAATGATCTATTGATGGGCCAAGCCGCGAGAGCTAATGTTTGAACTGCTCTTTATAGCTATTATTTAAAAAAAAAATAGTACTTTGAACCTTTAATACTTTTTTCAAGTATAAATCAGTTAATTAAACGAATGAATTGTGTGTATCTTTCAATTATGACTTTATATGAGAAATACAAAAGATCCTTCGTGTATTGAAGTAAATGGATTTAAAAGAAAAAAAATTTAATTCTTTAAAATTTTTTTATGTATAGATATAATTTTAAGCACAATCATAATTTGTACATTCTATTGAAACACACGGATGAATCAATGCACTCTTTTTCATGCATGAAGATATTGCCTAATCCATCCATTTTTTATAAATGATGAAATTGGGGATTTGATCAAATCCCTAAGAGATATGATCAGTTCCCAAAAGACGTTAAAGCAAAACTAAAAAACATTTCCCTGAAGAAAATCAGTGATTTAATCAAATTTCTGAATTGCTTCAGTGAAAAGAGAAAATAATATTGTTAAAAGAGTCTAAAATTATTTATATCGTATATCATCCCTTATTAAATGTAGAGTAAGTGATACAATAGTCATTGACATAAAAATTATTTATTCGAAACTAATTAACAAAAAAGACGTAGATACTTTAGCCGATATTTTCGTAAAAAGGCATATTTTTTAAAAAAAGCTTTGCACATTTTTTTCTAGAATGTAATTAATTAATAATTAAAAATGTTTAGTCAATTTTATTAAAACTCGTTGTTGATTTGTTGAATCTCGAGTGGAAAAATATGTTCCTTTTTTTTTACAAGCAAATCTTTTTGTTTTACATTGTAATTTGTATTGCTCACAGGAGCACTTCATAAATCTTTGACCTCCAAAAATGGATAATTTTCCTGCAATCTCATGCAGAATTTAACTCAGTTTTTATATTATTATTTTTTTTTAATCTTGTAAAGAATTTATCGATGTCCGTTTAATAATAAGCTTTTTCACTGCCATAGATCCGAAATTAGTAGGCGGTGGAATCAGTCATTATAACCTTAAACGTCGTTCATGTCCTTTGATTGTGGCTTAAAATATTCAAAACAGCCGGTGTTAAATGATATGTTATATGCTATTTGATTGAGAATTTTTATATATGTTACACAATCATGTATTAAAAATGCTCAATCACAAAAATTTAAAAAAAATTGTGAATGAGAAATGAACTGCAGCCTTAGGATTTATTAATATCTTATAATTTAAAAGAAATAAGTTGTTTTTTTTCTTCTCTGAAAGGTCTTTTTTTTTCAAGCATAAAATTTAACTGAAATATTTTATTGCAGGCTCTTTCCGGAAAAGTATGCGTTCAGTATATACTTTCCAAATAACAGAAACAGTTAATACCTATTTCTGTGGGGGGGGGGGGGCTCAGTGTATGTTAGTGATATTTTTGGCAATACAAAATCATTTTATTCATTAAATGACACATTCTGAGTACTCAGTTTTTAAATCAATGATACATACAAATTCACACTTGCGCAATATGGTACTCTTCCCCCAGACACGCGTACGAGAAAACGGGAGAAATTGCTTTGTTTCCGTTTCCGCTTTCGGTTCGGGGTGAATAGGCAAAGCAGTACAGAATCTATGACTTAGTGTCAATAGCTAACGATCATAAGATTGAGTGCAACATGGGCGGGACAAACCATGGGGCTGTTATTCTACCCGCTTTTACTCGGCTTTCCAGATGAGTGCTTACCCCTCGACTCAGGGGGCCTATGACTCTAAGCTATGTATTTGTATAAACTGTGTGGTGTACATATATATATATAATTTAATATACACATGTGTGTTTTACTTAGTAAAGAGATAATTTAACTATCTAATACATAAATATATATATAAGAGAGATCTCGACTATATATGATTATTAAAACAATATATTATACAACCATTAACCTTAATTTTCACAGAATTAAGTGGAATATTCATTACATAATTCGGTAAAATTTTAGTCAAACTGTTTAAATACATTCATGGACTAAGAGGTGTAAGCCGCTCTACTTGTCGCCCAATGGTAAAGCTAGGTTAGTAAGTGTCCGTAATGTGTTAATATAGTTTTAACATTTTCGTGACTAAAAAGATATATATTTCACCATTTTAACACAGTTGATTGTCGTATTTAATTATAACCTTATTAGCATTTCTTACGCAGAATGTCAAAAAATAGAGCATATGCCGAACGCAATTAAGTAAACGGGAACGCTTTAAGAAAATTGTCAAATCAATTGGCCCCAGATTAATGATAAAACATTTGCGGGCTGTAACCTTATTCTTATTTCAGTATATTGTGTCGTGTAATAATACGTTACTGTTTTCTCACATGTTTTATGCTATCCAACTGGAATAATTTTGTGCTACAATAAAGTACTCGGATATTTGAATAAATGAAACCTGATAAAACTACGCATTGATCTTAAAAAAATACATATTTTTATGTATTTTTCTTACGATTTTTATTTATTTTATGTCTAGAAGCAAACTACAACAAACAGTTAATGGTGATATTTACCCTTAACAATCTTGTGGGCCTGCAAGAGTTAAAATGCAAGTTGTGAATATATTTTTAAGTAACTTGAGAAAATGTAGAAAATATTTTAAGGCCATATATTTAAAAAATTGAAAAAAAAAATTCTAAATTTATGTAAATGAGCTATAAAAATGTAGAAAAATGAAAATCGATTTGTTATCATATCTTAAATTTAAGCAGATATGTTGTTAAATAACATTAAAAATATTTTATTAAAGAGTATGGATATAAGTAAGTTCAACAATGACTCAAGTCGTTAAGTCTTACAGATTTCTCCACTTTAGCGCTAACAATTACATCGTAAGTACGGTGATTTTTTGAAAGCATTTCATGCTTAAGATCCCCCGTTATATTTGATATAAATACCAAAGAAAACCAATATTCACATGGAGTGATTTATTGTTTATAAACACATTTTGAAACAGCACGAGAGCTATTGGTGGTGGACCTCACATTTTTGAACTACTGTTGAGCAGAGGCGGATTAAAGTAGTTGGAGGCCCCTGGCGGTAAAAGGTTTGAGGCCCATAGGCTCAAGAGTCGAACCACTAAAATAGTGAAAAGAATCACTTACTTTAAATTCTCAAAACAAAATGTATTGAATACAATAAAACTCATCGGCTAAAGAAAAATCTTAACTGTATACAAAAAAATTAAGAGCTTTAAGTTTGATTTCTCTTTGGAAAATTCATCAATAATTTTTACCATATCCATTTTGTCCAAAACATTTTATTCTGTATATAATATGGCCATTTCTGTATATATATTTGGGCTTGGGGCCCAAACCTGAGTTTGCAGGGCAGGGGGGCACTAATATTCTTTGTTACGCCACTGGTGGAATCCATCAAGCTTGGGGCCCCTCCCGGTGCTGGGGGCCCCTGGCGGCCGCCAGGTCCGACACCCGCTTAATCCGCCTCTGCTGTTGAGATGATATCTGAGCCATCCCACTCTTCAAACTTCTACAGCACGAGAATAGGAGGATCCACAGTTTGCAAATGAGCACCTTGAGCCTCGATAGATTTAATGTTCATCAGCCCCTTTATACAGTGCGTCTTTAGTGACACTTGGACGTGAATATACGACTCAACAGAAACCCCGATGGTCACTAGTTCTCGACCATGACCACTCGACTATCTTGGTCACACATACATTCTTGTAACAGGAAAAGTTAAACACACAAATTCCCTTAAACGAAAGAGCTATACAATCTAGAGAAAGGGTAAAGAAAAAGGTTACATAAATTCTTATACAATTAATGTTTTGTTATTTTATTGCTTGGAATTCGGTTGAATTAAAAACTGATACTCAATTTCTTTTTTATAATGCTATTTTAATTAATTACCGTAAAATCCGGCGTATAACACTCACTTTAAACACAAGAAATACGATCGAAATTTATGGGTGGGCGTTATACGCCAAGCTATGAAAATGATTGCTTAAAAAAAAATGATGAGCCTGAAACAATTTATGCTTCATAGATCGAAGTACGGTTTATATAAAAGAAATGACATTCTTAATGAAACTAAAGGTTGTGTTCTAGAAGTATACTATATTTTTTTCAAAAGCCTGCAATTGTAGCATGACTTTAAAACATAAGAGTATTGCACACATACATTTCAGGTTCCTTCGTAAAAAAGGGGGTTCACGTTACATGGCGAATATGCCTAAAAATTCAAAAGTGTAGCATGAAAGTATGGGTGCGCGTTATACTCCGGATTTTACGGTAAATGAAATCCAAATCATTATAAAACATAAAATGTATTTAAAAAAAAGGGTTTGTAGAACTTGAGGTTTCTGAAGAACCCGATTTTTTTAAATGAGTTATCAATGAATGACAAAATCATATAATACAATAATAAATACATATAATAAATTTATCTGAGAGATCTTTTACCGGATCCTCCTGGCGACAGCCGGTCGCAATGGGATCTTCTCTTCCCTTCACTGTAACCGATCATCCAAAACCATGCACGTAATTCTCTGCATTAAGTACCAGTAGAGCTCTTAATCAAGCTCCATTATGGTTACGTCAATAGCGTTAGTTATAGATCGCGTCAGGACGTTGTTGATACTGACACGAGCTATGATTCCGTCAGCGTCGCTTCACAGGGTTTTTACCTCCCCTTCAACTAAAGCCTATGTAGCCTCTAAAACCACCATTTTCCACAATAGATGCCTTTCCTCCAGTTGAATGGCTTACAGAGGGTTCCATTGTTAGAAAAATGTATGAACTGACGTGTATCGTTCGTCTTTAAGTTCTTGTTGTTGGTGGAAATAGCACTTTTTCGGATCCTCTGCTTCCACCTAACATTGGATTCTGTTCTGACTGCCTTTCTGTCGGCGTGTCAACGACAGATGCAGGGAAAAGAACGATGTTTAAAAATTGCCGGTAAATTATGTACTTCTTCCGAGACGTCTTTTATTATATGGTTTTTATGATTTCATCTTATAAAGGAATGAACTCAATGAAAAAGTTATGGAGGTTCGAGATGGCTTTATTTAAGACGATGGATCACCAATTTCTGCAGTCAATTTAGTTCTTTAAACGTTTTGCTTTTGTGATATGTATTTTGAGTTTTGAAGGAGGGAAGTTTAATGCTTTCCTGAGGAGCGATCTTTTCAGGTATTGAAAAATAAACGGTTTTTGTCGCACGGTTGGAAATACTACTGCCTAGGATTACTGAAGCATGAATAGTTTTTCTTCCAGGAAATTTAATGCAATATACTGCGAATGCTTCTGTAGAATAACCAAAACCCAACAAGAGAAGCATTCATAACTATATTTTGCATTTAGTAAATGAGGAATTTCTCATGATACTCAATTCCTGTGCTTTCATATGAGAAAATCTTGCTTAAAGAATACATTCTATTTAAATTTACTAAATATCATAATCTAAGATGTGGAATCATTTTTAGTAACTATGATTTTATTTAGTTTGTATAATTATAATTCAGGAAAAAAAACAATTTTCGTGTTTGAAATGAAAAATAAAAACCTACTACAAATTAACACAGATTGAAATTATTATTGAGAAAACACAGTAGTTGGATAAAACGAATATGTATCAATTTGCTAAGTGCATTTTTAAGGTTTGATACGAGGAAGATAGTTAATTAATTTATCAAAACAGAAAAGGGGACATTAAAGACTGAGTTTTTAAAATCAACTACAGTAAAAACAGACTATAGAGATTACTGAAACAAAATAATACTCGAAAATTAATAAAATGTTCTTTTGATATAGGAAAACTAATTTTATACTTACAAGAGGATCAAATGGTAACATATTTATACATTTCTATTACGTCGGTTTCATTTTGCTTTGTTTTAAACCAGGTGTTGACAACCTTGTAGCTGTGGTGTGTCAAACCAATCTACCATTAGGATTCAGGGTGTAGCACAATAAGAAATATTTGAAAGAATTAGATCCCCGCTATAATGTATGAGGAGTTAGGGGATAGAGGTAAAAAAAAAAAAGATTTGAATTTTTATTATTTATTAATTTTGCAATATATTAAGATATTTATTAACACAAAAATAAACATAAAATATAAGTATCCCTTCAACATAAAAAAAAAAATTTAACTGTACATATATTTTGTATTATGTGTCTTTTAAACTTAATTATATTAAAATAAGAAATAAACAACAAAATATAAGTATTTCTTCAGTATAATTAAATATTTTAATATGAACCTTTTGTCCATGCACCTTTCTGTTTTATATCCCAATATCAGGGGCATAATTTGTGACTTTATATTTCACACGACTCTGAATGCTCAGTTGACTCCACAAAGTTGTTCAACAACTTTTTTGCAGACTCAAAATACTCTTTATTTGAGAAAAGATTTATAGATTTTTCACATAGATATGTGGAACCAAAAGCTGAAAGCAGAGCACATGCAATTTTGTCTTTGAAACAATTAAATCTCTTCAGAATTGACATTCAACAATTTGAAATTGCTGTGTTAATTTATCATTAGAGTTATCTTCAAGGATTTTTTAATAATTCCGTAAATTTTCTTTTCCATAATTCTGAAGATGTGTGAAGGATCTATGCGGGTCCTTATACTAATCCTCTTGGGAATTCTTTGGGGCTATCAAAATTAATCAATCTTCTCCTAAGAAGAAGGCATGATATGCAAATTAAGTTTATTATATATAGTTCGAGTTCGCGATTTAAAAAGGGTTAGTGAGTTAGAAAGTGAAGAAGAATAGATAGTAGAAAGTTAGAAGATTAAAAGGTTAGTTAACTAAAAGGACAAGAGAAATACAAGGTGACGAAACCGCAAAAGGTTAGAAAGGCCTTGTGATAGATTAAAGACAGGAAGTTGATACTGAAAAATTAAACCTTAATTGATTAGAAGACTGCCTACAGTTCAGGTATTGTCACCTTCACACATGTTACGTTTGATATTTAACGCATTAAAGTGGTTAAGCGGCCATTAGTTACATATCTACCGCGTAAAGTAATATTGAAGTAAAAGAATTATTACTATAAAGTGGTTTATTAGATGTATTAGATGCGTGTCGTAAAAGGCGACTAAAAGGATCAGAAGTCCAACCTTTCGGGGCTCTGGCAATCCTCAATTATGACAACCTTTGCACTTTGTCATGCACGACAACAACAACAACATTAGATGTATTCTCCCAAAATGCGACTCTCGTCCCCTCACTGTGTTGACTGATTGGAACATCCCAATTGTTGTGTTACGTTGAATTGTGTTTGAGTCGATTAAAGTGCTAAATAAAATAATTGGAAATTATCATGTCGAATAATCCTTCACTTCCTTCCACACCTTTAGCCGGGTCACAGGGTAGACGGGAAGTAGGGATATTACAGATGTTAGTTCAATTAACTCCATTTAAAAATTATAAAATTTACTCAAAAATTGACAAATTTTCAGAGAGGTATAGAGTGCCACTAAGAACTGTACTGCGTGCCACATGTGGCACAAGTGCCATAGGTTGTCGAACCCTGTTTTAAATTTTCCTGTAAAAAATATACCTATAATTAACTATACATGTATTAAAATAAATTTATAGCAAATAAAACACGTATTAAGCCTTCTTACATGAAATTATTAATTTTAAGAGCCACACAATGTGTATACACATATGGCACATTGAAGCTAATACATCTAAGGTAATTTTGAGCAATTTACTTGCCCATATAGGTTAGATATTCCATTATGCTCAGTAAATGTTCAATAAAATTAATTCCCAAATCATTTCATCAGACACTTAAACGTTATTCTAAATCATTTACCACACGTATCTTCCCTTGCTTCATTTACAGATAAGATCACTTAGTCTCCGGTGTGGAATCAAGATAATATCCTCGAAATTCCGTAGGCGGGCCACGTAGGACGGCAACGCTTTTATTACAATAAAGCACTCGAAGCTATTTTACTGCGATTGTAGTTTTTTTTTATCAACGCATTTCTTATTTTGTTTTATTTTTACAGAACATTTGTTACATGCATTTTCTTCGCAGCTCCTGCTGTGCGCAAGCGTGTAAAGCTGTCGCACACTCGGCGATACCTGTCTCATCGGGTTTTGAATTAAAAGCTCTATTAAAGTTTATCCCGCTGTGAAGTGTGAAGATAAATTAGAGCTGTCTCCCTCACTGCAAATGGAAAGCGAGGCGAGAATTGATTTTATTAGTAGAAATGGCGAATAAAGATCTGAAATATTTTAAAGTATAATTAAAACTCCGATGATCCGGGTTCGCCCTAGTTCAAGGTCAACGCAAAATACCGAATTACTTTTTTATCTTAATGTCAAGCATGCGGCTTCTGAAAAAGAGAATGGAAAAGATATGTACGATGGAATTTGTTGTCGTATTGCAGTTTCATGTCAAAAAGTTTTATTGTCTGTCTTCCGTATAGCAACGTGTTAAAGTTTCCAATTTTTCCTCTTCTGAAGCAAGTTTAATTGCAGGATTGATTGTAAGAAAATTTTTTGACAAATCTTATGAATATCAGCTATTAATTTTTAATTTAAAATAAAGCCAATAAGTTTTTATGCCCTAATCTTTTGTAAGTTTGCTTTTAAAAATTTTCTTTTATAAAAGCAAAATCTTTCCTTTTGATAAAGTTTTCTTAAGAAATGTATAAAGATTTAAAATATAGAGAACTTAAAATAACTTTTGAATGACATTAAAAAAAAATTAAGAGAATTTACTCCCCCCCCCTTTGTATTTATACAGTAAAACTTGTTTTTTGTATGGTAGATAGGGACCGTATAAAAAAACGTACAAAAAAGATATTCGAAAACTTCATAAATACTTACATATAACAAACAACTTCATCGAAATACTACAGATATTTTTTATTTTTTATGCGGTGGAGA
This sequence comes from Trichonephila clavata, assembly GCA_019973975.1. Taxonomy (NCBI): domain Eukaryota; kingdom Metazoa; phylum Arthropoda; class Arachnida; order Araneae; family Nephilidae; genus Trichonephila; species Trichonephila clavata. The sequence goes on from BMAO01036793.1 coordinate 27,396, forward strand.
GGGACTGCAAAAATAAAGTTTCACTTAGAAAATACGCCAATAATTTACGAAACTTACGAGAAAATGCTTCTATAACAAAATAAATAATTGAATTACGCATGGAAACATTTTTAAAACATTTAATTTTTCATTTTATACATGGAGAAGTTTTCAAAATGCACATACATAATTTAATGCTACTCATCGTAATCCAAAGCGCTCGTCTTCCGGTGATGAAAAAGTTCAAAAGAGCTTTCGCGTCACTTAAAGATACATGTTCAATAGATTTGCTTTTTGGCGCCATAAAGTAAGACATAAGTTTTTGAAACGAAAGTTGGTTGGTAAGTTGCTTGTAAATATCACGATAACCAGATATGCATGGTCGAAACTTTTTTTTAAATTTCATACTCCTTTCGGAATTGGTATCTATTTAAAAAAAAGACTTTTTGAATTTGTTGGAAAGTTGTATCTCTACACATATTTTATGCGCTCTCAAAGAATCCGTCTTCATAATCTATCATATTATTAATAATGTTACTGTCATTGAAAATTTCGTCTTCAATCAAGCGAGGGCTATCGGCGCTTTGAGAGAAAGCAACTCAACCTACACTGTCAGGAAACTGTTTATAGCAAACGAACACAGCGTCTTGAAGTGTATGTATGTACATTACAGTGGTGTAATGTACACCCCCGCCTCTCGAGGGGGAGGCAGGACTCTAGGGGGCTCAATTCCTGCCGAATTCCAAGTACATATTTACCCAATTTATAAAATATTAAAGGCAAAATCTGACTCTTTGCAGAGGGCTCTAACATTCTCAAATACACCTCTGGTACATCGATAGAAAACATTACAGAGGCACCAAAGCCGTTGAAATTCATATACCCTTTGGAAAAAGATCGCACAGGGAAAAAAATCGATTAAAAAATCTCCGATTAAATTATGTAAACTACAGGCTCTTTGCTTAGGCTCTTTGCTTTAATGCAATCAATTAAGAATATATAATTTAACGAATCTCTTTTATAAAAAAATCAAGTAAAATTCTATTATGAAAGGAAGAGTTTTACATTCAGTTTTTATCTTTTAGTAATTAATTTTAGTTAATAAAAAGTAATTATTAACTTAATATGAGATTAATCATTTTTATTGAACAACTTTATTTGAAATTCAAATTTAATTTGAATTTTAAATAAAGTTGTACGCTTTAAGCAAACAGTGAATTTGAAATTTTTTACTTTAAAGAGACATGCCAATCTAATCAAGTAAAGCTATATTAAATTTCTTTAAAAAAAATTTAAGTTTATTTTTTGGGCATGAAGGAGTATTGATACAAAAAAGTAACTATATTTAAATAAGACTATGTATTTTTATTTCATTTTTTTTCACAAGTAATAAATATAAATTATTTCAAAAAACATAAAATCTTTAAATTGTCTCCTCATACAAGTTAAAAATTAGTATTCAGAATCTCAGTTTAATCGTGTGATATATAACTAAAATTTAAAATTAAATACTTTATTTATTTAATAATTGCACAGATAAAATATTCTTTTTTTTTTTCTGAATGCTTCAAAAAGCCTTTAGACATCTTAATGAAAAAAATGAGTATGTTTAATGAATATATATAGAGAAATTATATATTATAAGTTAATTTCAGTTTTCAATTTCCCAATACACTTTGACCATGATTGAACGAGGTGAGAGAAAAAAGCTTGCTTAACGCGTTATGTTTGAGTCCTGTAAAGAAAATACAAAAAAAAATTATTCATTCTCATTTTTGTGCATGTTTTATTTTCTGATACGACTACTTTGGAAACTTCTCAAAGTTGTGCTTTATCAAAATTAAGAATAATAATAATAATAAAATATATTTTCTTTTTAATTTTCTTCATCATATTGCAGCATTTTAGAGAGGTTAACAAAATCCAACTCATTTCAAGAGAAAAATTGAACTTTCATTGAATTCGATCAAAGAAATAAAATATTTAGCTTTCTAAAAATTTTTCATAAAACTATTTTAATAGACTAAAATTATTTTCTCTTAAAAATATAAGGTTCGCTTTGATGTAATCATTTGCATTCATACTCCAACGGATAAAATTGATACTCATACGAACAAAACGTACTTGACAGAAAAGAGACAGTTCAACTAAACACTAAAATTTTAACTACTCACCACTCCTTACATCTCAACGAAGCTTGTCACTTTTATTGTACAACTTACCTGTATTAGGACGACTGCTTCAGAACGTGATGCTTATTCAGTTTTTTTTTTCTGTTGATGTCCTAAGCGTGTAGGTCACTTGAAATATATTCGCTTCCAAACAGGTATATGACACGATGCAAAACTGCAGGGTTCCCTAAACATTTATAGACTGAAGCTGGAGTGTGATTAGCCTATGATGTCGCCCCAGTGTGACGTCTAATCTGCTGGCTCATTCCCCTCTGAAAAGAGCATGGCTTCATTTTAGCCCGACAGTTATTGCGGCTTAAACCTATCTCGGAGTTTCAGCTGCTTTAAGCACATTAGGAAAGAGAAGAACCACATTCATAAAAAAAGAAGAAAGGAAACAAAAGAATGGAAGAAGATGTAGTGTCCGAAAGACTTTTACGTTAATGAGTTTCATGCTTTTTGTAACTATTTATTCCCTTCGTATTCTCAATTCAACTTCTTATACGTTTTTTTTTTAAAAGTTTACAACCAAGGTAGTGGAAGCTATTTGAAAATGGTATGTGCATAAATAAATGGTGATTTTTATAGCGCGTAAAAACATAATCTTAGCATTCTAAAGCAATCAATAAAATGTATACTAATTCTTTAGTAAGTTAAACTACAAGTAATGTTTTATCTTAATTACTAATGATTAGTGGCTCTCTTTCTTTTTCTATTTTTCTTTTCTGTTTTCAGAAACCTGTTTTCTTAACAGTTCTTGCATAAAGAACCTCATAGAAAGAACTTTTGAAGGTACCTTGATCTCACAAATTGAATATATATAATTTACAAATTATTTTTTTCCACAAATCATGTTATTTAAATTAAATTAATATCCCAAAGCAAACTGAAGGATGATTAAATCATATTTTTTTATTATTATGCGAAATAAATTCTGATAAAGCTTTATATGTTAGTTGTTACTTGATTTTCACTGTTAGTCTTTTCGTATTGTAGTTATTTTTGAAAAGATATAGCTATATATATATAAGATTGTTATTTCAAATTTTAAAAAAGTTTTATAAGTTTGATTTTTTTCAAAAAGGAAATTGTAAGTAGGAAATTATTTTCTTTGATATTACTAAAATTGTTAATAATTCTATGTACCTTTATCTTACACCTTCTTAAATAAAAAAAAAGTAATAAAAAGAAACCGCGTAAATAAATAGAATAGCCATTTTTTCTGTAGATAACTTTAAGTAATTATCATTTCTTCTACAAAAAAAAACCCCATTTAAAATAAGTTTTGAAAAACAGAATCTTATTTTACATCATGAATTAAATATTCATCTGTAGTAAATTACTTTAATTTTGAAAAAAAACGGAAGATTCGTTGCAAGCTTTTGAATGAAAAATGACTTGGGGCTACGCTCTCTTCGAACCAAATTTTTAAAACTACTTTTCGAAAAATGTTCATGAATTAATAAGGGGGCTCATGTGCTGTTTCATATGAAAAAAATACAAAACCAAATAGAAATTTAAACACGAATATTACTGATTGGCTGATCTCAAGGAATTTTTAATGAATATTAACCAAAACGGCTAATACCGTATGCAGGAGTCCATGGTCGAAAGTCCCCCAACTCATATCCTACCTGAAGACAACACCAATTGATTCTTCTGATTTTGTCGATTTTGTTAACAAAAAACAGTAAAAAATAAATTATTGAATTAATAATTAGCATTAATTAATAAAAAAATTGTTAATTACAAGTACTTAATTAAATTTTACGTTATATATATATATATATGATTATCATCAATCGAAAAAAACTAATGGGCTTTGGGGGGTTTCCGGACCCTCAGGACACCCCCCTTGTGTACTCCACTGACCGTATGTGGTATCTATTGATGAAGTTACCTTAATTCCATTTAAACAAAGTATGCTCATGATAATGTTTTTTTCTTTAAATGGTCAAAAATCTAAGATAATTGTTTAAACGAAAAAATACAAACACTGCTGATCTATAAATAATTTACCCTGGTTACTTTATTCGCAAAGCTTAAGCCGATAGTGACAAGTTTAATTTTTACATGAATAAGCATGATTTGTTGTTCTTGCTTTGTATATTATAGTTTTTAAAATCTATCAAAAGCAAGAAAAATTAATCAAGAATTTATTTTGAAGAAAAATGACACCAAATACAGTAGCAAAAATGTACTAGATAATAGTTGATATGGTCTAATAATTTCTGCTCTTGTATTTAAATATTGTTACATAAAAGGCCACTCAACTTACATTAATTTCAAATAATTGTAACATACTCGACCTACTCTCGACCCCGGCTAGAGGTGTGGGAGGAAGTGAAGGATAACCCTCCATAAAACTTTTCAGCTATTTATTCAACAACATAAATTATCAACAAACACAATTCTAGTATTCAAACACAAGATGAGATTTTCCAACTAAGAGCAATAGGGGATTTAACTACGAGAGACGCGAATTATAAGAAGACTTCTATTAAATTGATCCTCCTTTTACGGGATCAATCCACTACTCTAATATTTGAGTTACGATTTAGCTATTGTGACCAATCGTTCCTTAAATATCTCCAATTATTTAATGTCCGAAACGCGCTATCGCTATCAATATATACTAATACCTGATCGGTAGCTATCTTTCCTTATCGTCAGCTTCTTTATATTTAAATCTCCATGTAACTCTGTCTATCCATCTCACTAACTAGAAAACCTATACTATATATAACTGACCTAATGTGCACACATATCACGGTTTCTTCTTCAAAAAGAGTGTTGGCTGTGATTGATAGCCCACAGATTTCCCAAGAGGATAAGTTGAAGGATGCGTATAGATCCGTCACACAATCAGTTATATTAATACTCTTCTATAATATACTCAAACTTTTGTGCAAATCATAATATTTTTATACAAAAATTAGCATCTCTACGGGCCCCATCTAGCACCTGCTTCAAACAAAATTATATGTATACAGTGAAATACGTTTAACGCGCAAATGCTTAGTATGAAATTAAAACGAAATAATACAACGGTCCTGACAAACTCCTAAGTATTTTCATGCACCTTTTTCTCTTAACAAGAAACGAAAATCGCTTAACACTAAAAGATTTTCCTTCTGAGAATGAACAAAATACGGAAAATAACAACCGGATTGGACTGTCCTATTATATTAATGGAAGAATTCGTTGCAGTAGCTAATGATGATGTGTGTACAGCCCCAATTACGGCAAACAAAGACATTTTGGAGTTGGTTGAATGCTCGAAAAACAACATTGATGACATGAATAATGCAGCTACTGTTTACACATCATTCGAAACGAGGAAAGTCATGAAAAGGTGCACAGTTAGACGCGCATTCCAATGGAGAAATGAATAACAAAAAGAACGACATCGCACAATTTGATGCTAAAAAAATAATGCAATAAGAAATATCAGATTATTTTCCCAAAACTCATCAAATGTTTTGTTTGTCAAAAAATTAGAAAATTTTGCATTAAATTTCTTGAAGTTCTTGCGAATGTTTTTGCTTCATTGATTTTTATTAAATGCAAACAGATTTTTATTATATACATATCTATATAAATAAAAAGTACTCTAATAAACTTAAACTTGTTAATTTTATTTGCAATATTCTTCAACACGATATTCTTTTATATAACACGAAAAAATATTTCAGTCTTTTCATTTTCGGGTTAAGCGATTTTCACTGTATATATATATATATATATATATATATATACCACTCCTTATTCCAGGGTAAGTAACGCTATACTCGTTATTGACTTCCATACAAATTAGGATCTATTATAGGGCTTTTAGTCCTAAATACCAGAAGGCATTTTACAGTGTAGCTGAGGAAACAGTACGGTATATAACTTTTGACAGTTTACGGACCAGCCTACTGCCAATCATAGCTTGTTTACTTACTGTCTTTCACGCCCATTTCGTAGAACTGAATTCCCCCCTCCCTTCATGTAAAATTTTGGCATTCTTATTGTTAAGATGCGTGTCACTCTTACCGTGAGGTAAGGCATTCATGCCAAAAACCTCAGGAAAATTTAAAATTGTTGAAATTAATAGTTATTGCAATCTCCGACATCGTTAAAACTGATACATGTTAAAAGTTGATTGTGTTAAAATTATTGTATATAGAGAGAGATAAATAGAAAGATGTAGAGATATTTCACATGTTTTGACTTTGTTAAAACTGAAAAGAAACGTAGTTAAAAGTAAGCATCGTTTATACTAATAGGGGACAAAATTTTAAAAAATCATATTAATTTCGGCACGCACAATAACTAATAATAAATATTTTCTTTATTCATTAAAATTTTGATATTAGGGAAAATTCGCAATGGAAACTCAATACAATTAGAACTATAAAAACACTGTTTAATGAAGCATTATTGTGTTTTTTAGCTCCTTATATTTCATCATACTCACAATAGATCCTGGCTTGTAGTGTAGTACAATCTCATAATAGATCAAAAAAGAAGATATAATTAAAAAAGCCAAGTACGCTACATCAAGATTCTTGTGAAAATGCCGTCGCTTATAAACTGTGTCGTTCAGACAAGGTCAGATTAACTCACTTTGATGCTCTAAATATTTCCTTCTTATCTCCCTCAAGAAATAAACACCACACACATATATAAAACAACAAATAAAACATAAGTAAATAATATGAAAAATTAAAATTTGAGCAGTTTGCTTATCATTTATTTTAAAAAAATTAATTTTTGCTTATTTATTATGTGCAAATGTCCAATAGAACAGTAATATATCTTATTTACAAATGTTTTCAAAACAGCAGTTTGATCAGACTATTCAAAAAACTATAAACGGAAGATGTAAGTGAAAATGTTCCACAATTTTTTAATCAAAACACAGAAGCATATGTAGTGACATAATCAAAGCAACATACCCAAAAAAGTCAAGATACAAAATTTTCAGAAAAATCCCATATAAAATAGACTCTTAGATTAAAAATTTTTGAGATATTTCTTGGTACATCGAAAACTAGGGCCTATTTTAGAAAAATACGTAGATGCTATAGACCGAAAACTATTAAGAACTCTGATTTCAATGCCATAAATATACCTTTTTCTTCAAATGGCTCAAAATAATTAAAAAAATTTAATGCTTTATTTTTACTTACTCAATCTATAGTAATACAAAGGGTTAATTATACGAAACGTATGCAAATTTAATTGCAATATGTAAGAACCTGAAATTTAATATGTATATATACCACTCAATGTTCCAAGCAATGCTGTGTAAAGAAATTGAGATATTGATTTGTTTTGGAGCAAAAAATTAAAACATGCAAATAAATCACTTAATAATAATATATAGGCAAATAAAGAGGAAGGTTGGGACTTAAAACTTGAACGATCTTAGTCCTAAGCCAACGTATTACTGTAGAAATTTTGCTTTGTACAATACTATCTTGCTACTTTTTTCCTTTATGTTAGACTCATAGTAATTAAGTATAATATTAATGATTGTATGGTACATTAAATATTTATGAAGCGACATTAAGAAGACAGACTAATCAGCGATAGCCCATTCTTGCTAGATTAATGAAGTATTTTTAATGGATATAATGTAAAGCAGCCCCATAACAAAATAAAGAAAATCTCATTACATTATTTCGTAAAAATGCTGTTTTTCACATTGACTTATAAAAGGAGCATTAATTGAGTTATTTGTTGTAGTGCTATAAATGATAATTACAAGATATAAATAGAAAGAGAAAAAGGGTTAAATCTTTTATTATTAATATCGCAAAATTAACTTTCAGAATGAAGATCATTTGAGATGGTCTCTTTAGAAAGCAATGAATTTATTTAAAAAAAAGAGAGAATATTTTGTATAAAAATTATTAAATAAATTACTTTCATCCGACTGAGGTCTCCTACAATTGATAGTGCTGATTACTTTCTTAATCATGTGTTTCTAAGTTTCTTATGACTTATTTAACAAACATGGTGTCAGATAGAAGAAACACAATTTATCTGTTCAAAAGATTTGCCCTTTGACACAGCCTATTTAATAACTTCCTGGAAGATGATCTAGAAGAATAAAAACAACTAATAAATAAAGGTGAATTAGTCATGAGGAACGCGTGCGCTGAAAGGTTTATAAAGAGAGAAGAAAGATTGTGAAAAATAGAAATCAAATAAAAAAATGATATTACAAAACACAATCTTAGATGCAACATCAAGCAATTGATAACTCGGATAGCTCTGTAGGCAATAGATTTGAAATTTTCTTACTCTCATTTAATAAATGAGGTGCCAAGTAAAAAAAAGGCAGTCTATCCACCTAACAGATTGAGGTACCTTGACACCTCCTTCGTAGGTACTCCCGAAGGATGGTCGTGTAAAAAAATAAATAAACACAATTCATAAGTAAAAGCTTTAACATGATTAAACGAAAAGGTGATAAATGGAGGTATTGGACTAACAGCCAATGAGGAAAGAGATGCGATAATTGAAGAAATAAAGATGCAATTAATCAAAGTTCTCTTTTGCAAACCTATAGCGTTGACAGACATCTTTATTTGGTGTCTGTTAGAAAAACGTGCCAAAAATTCTGTATTAAAACGAAGTAGGTGAGTAACCTTTTAGATGTCATTAAGACCAAGCATTTCTTTCTTTTAAGCCTTCAAATTCTTCACGGGTTTCCTATAGGTATTCATTTTTTGCTGTGTGAAGGTCAAACTAAGAAACTACCTTAGATTGTTTGACCATCAACAGCGTGACCAATGACTTTTTCACTTAAGAACGTTGAGAAACTCAAAAACAATTTAAGTCACTTCTCAATTAGGCTGTAACAAGCAATGCCGCAGTAACTGTTATAATGAACGTGGTGAAATAGATTAACTCTGGCATGTTCAAACATTACGGAAAAATCAATGTCAGCTTTGAATGTTGAAGCCAAAGTTATTGGAAGACAGGAGTTCTTTTCTTTTTTTGACCCTGAGTACTTAAATCTTGATGGTTGAAGTCACGCGCCTCCGATGTTATTTATGTAGCTGAAAATGACAGCAAATAAGCTGTTAGCTTGGCCAGTGCTTAATGCTGTAATAAAAACAATTTAATAAAATATCAAAACAAGTGTAAAAGTCAAACTCTATTAATATTTCTTTCATTTTTTTTTTTTTTTTCGTTTTAAATTTCTTGTCTTCAGAAGAGATTTGAAGTAAATTACAGATTTTTGTACATTATTCTTAGATAATTAAAAATTTACTTTGATTTTTTTTATTAGTTTCACAGCTCTTGAAGCTGCACGAAAGCAACGGAACTAATAATTTTGAACATCGGTCAAGCGACGAAGACGACACCTAAGCTGGCTTCAAGAGCTACAAATTTCCACATCACGCCCTAACGTGAGGATTTGGAGCCTCAACAGATTTAACGTGCATCAACCCCTCTATACGGCAGATCATTGGTGAATGAATATTAACTCTTCAGATACTCGAAAGCTTTTGGCGATGGACCTTGTAATTTTGAACCACGGTCAAGTGACGAGGACGACACTTGAGCTGGCACCCCCTTTCCTAACTACCACACCAGACCCACGGGAGGACGTTTGAGCTCTCGACAGATTTAACGTGCATTGGTCCCCTACATGGTGGTCTTCAGCGGTACTAGGCTCGAACTCATGACACGCCGGCAACGAGTCCGTTTCCTTGACTACTAGGTGACCGCGGCCACAGATCATCGGTGGCACCAGGACTCGAACGCACGACTCAACAATCCTGCCATGAGTTCGTTACCATAGCTATTCAGCTATCGTACCCTTGCTTAAAGGTGAACCTGGACTATTAAAATAAAAGCTATCGAAGCTTTTTTCGTGTCTTTCCAAATAAATTATAAGTCCATCTAATATATCAAAAATAATAAAATTATTTCTCCAAATAAGTTTATTTAGCTCATTAACATCAAACATTTATGCTACAATATCTCTTAATAGATTTTGTTTGATCACTGAAAAGCAATAATAATGGTCAAATTTATAGGAGGATTTTAGTAATATGTCCACAAAATATTTAACTCGAAACCTGTATATAGTCCCCAAGTTATCATTTAAATAATAATTAGAATAATCTAATTTATTCAGTAGTGACATATTTCCCGCTGATGTTGCGTTATCATATCTGAACTTATTTCTTTCTCTCTCGACTTGCATTTCAATAAATCTACAATATATCTACTTAACTATTATATGATAATAAATCTTTCCCTTTTTGATTAAAAATTATTTTAATAAAAGATTTCTGTTATCAATAGCTATAGAATTATTGTTTATTTTCTCCACTGAAATTAAGTTTGCACTTATAGAAGAGGAGAAAATAAGTTTTTGTTTTTGATAGTAAAATTAAAACTGAAAGCTGTAAAAAATTAAAGAAAATGATATATCCCTTATCTGTATCACATTAATCTTTGTACTACCCGTACATTTATCATTTCAAAGACTCCTTTTTACTACTACACGGTAGTGAGATTCTATAATTTCTCAAGACAGATTAATGTCTGCAAATGAGATTTTTAAAAAGAAAGCAGACTTTTCCACTCTTTTTTTCACCTACTTTTCCCTCTTAAAGCACAATTTATTATTTTCTTGCTATCTCCCACAAGAATGATGATCATACATCATATATATTTCTACCCCTTTTAATATGAAAGCCTTATCAGTAGAAGACTTCTCTTTACCCAAGAGTAAATCTATATGGTTCATCTAATCTTCTGTCTACGCTGTCCATATAGTCGCATTCTACTAAGTTTTTGACGTTGACCACATGACATATCAGTTTTTTTTAACTCTAGTAATTTGCTTGGTGTTGGGAAATCAGCTCTTTTGTCTCCCCACCATGGAAAAATATTTTTTTATTCCACTCCTGACGCGGTACTTATTGTAAAGTATAGCCTTATGTGTTAATGGACTGTTGTCAGATGCGGTGGGGCATCATAATGGTTTGAATTGCCGACTTAAGGTGGGGGTGTTTATCTGATTGAAGGGGTATCACCTCCGCCTTTACAGACAACTCCCTAAACGCTTTCACTCCCGGTGGTATAACTTGAGATTGCGCAGGCACTTAACTTACTCAGGTCAAAATAAACACAGCTGATATCTATAAGATAGACCTTATACCGCCGAGTTCCTAAAAGACTCTAAGACGAAAGAAAAAGCAAGACGAGTTTATATCAAACCTTAAATGATACTTTTAAAATTTTAGTATTATTGTCATTAAAATGCACTATTATTTTTCCGTTCGATTCTTTAAAACATCTTATCTTGCATATAATCCTTATTTATGTAATATAACTACAATAAAACTTAAGATTAATAAATTTTTTCAAGTTTTTAAGATTCTAAAGAACGAACAAATTTTTAGGTTCATGATTTTTTTAGATCTTAAGCATAGCTTGCTATCAAGATTCAATGTTCAAAAAAGAATTTATATTTTTATAATTTATCAGTGTCAATTTAGAATACGTAGCAACTATATTTTAAAATACTTGTTTATTTATGTGAAGAATAAAAATGAACACTCCTTTCGAAATATTTAAGGAAATGTGTGTGAATGAAAAGGGAAAGCAAAAAAAATTTTTAGGTTGGAGCGAACGTCCTCTCACGTTGGTGTGAGGGCTTACGAAATGAAGAACCATCTATAAAAATCAACAAGCTTTTGTTTCATGGTCTTTCAATTATTATCAACTTTTGTTATAGGTGATCGGCAGCTAGTCTGTTTTTGTCTTTTCTAAATACAGTTGGACCCCGATTTAGCGAATTTATCGGGACCGAACATTTGTTTATTAATACGGGTTATTCGTTATATCGGGGTCGAAACAAAATTCAAATTCATTGCAATTACCTTTTGGAAATTCTATAATAAGCATCTACACGCGTAAGACCATAGTTAGAAATTACACACTTTTTTTCAGCTGAAGACACTATTAGTGAATTACGAACCAGTTAATCGGAAATTTTAAAATACTATCTAATAGATAGATGCCTTGACAATCTTTTTGATTCCTTACTAGAAAAATCACTTTTACGACTTTATACAGTGAAGGAATTACTGGATCATTTACATCCTGCAGCGTAAGGTATGTTTTCACAGCTTCCAAACAAAATGTACAGCATTAAAAAAATGTAACAGTTTTGATAAGAGTTTCATTATGAATTTCTGCATCAGAATCCCTATTCATTGGCTCTGACAAATCAATAATTTCCTCAACTTCAGTTGCACAGATAAACAGGCCGTCATCAACTGTAATATGATCGTTAAAAATCTTAAAATAACTCCCCTGTGTTGTGGTGTGGGAGGAAATAAGAAGGAAATTTCCAGTCCTATTCAAAACTCCCAAGATAGGTTACCCTAGTGACTCATCTGCATTTGTGAAGTATAATATAGGCCTGCAACCTTTCCCGTAGAAATTTGCTGCAGACAGAAAAAGTTTTTTTTTGTTCCGGACAAAAAGGAGGTGTCATTAAAAAAAAAAAATCTAAGTTTTCTAACGCAAACTTTAAAAACATTTTTCATTTGTTGAAATAATTCGCTAAATAGTGGGTTGTGCATTTTAATCTGGAAAAAAGAAAAATTCATTAAATCACGAAATTCTCTAAATAGGAGTTCGTTACATCGGGATCCAACTGTATTTATGGCTAAAGAAACTTATAGTTTAACGCTGATATTCGGGTTGATTCCTTGAACTCAAACCACGATTTTCCTAATCCTTTGTGTGTGTGTGTGTGTGTGTGTGTTGTGTGTGTGTGTGTGTGTGTGTGTGTGGTGTGTGTGTGTGTGTGTGTGTGTGTGTGTGTGTGTGTGTGTATACACTTACAATTCAAACCTTAACTATGATTTAATCTAACATCAACACATCCATTTGCTATTTTCCTCCGCGAACTCAATTCACATAACTTTAAGTGATATTGCTATTTAGTATAAGTCACGGTCAGTGGCGCACACAGGAATTTTTTAAGGGAGGGGATCCAAAAACGGAAGTCCCTCCCCCCACATTCTCGTATCATGCTCCAAACCCCCCCCCCAACATATTCTTTTGATTTTGTCGGTTTTCGAGAACAAAAAGCAGTAATAAATGAATTACTGAATAAATACTTAACACTAGTTAATAAATTAATTATAAATAAAAATACATAATTAAATTTTACGCACTATATACATAGGATTATAATCAATCAAAAAAAACAAGGACTTTGGGGGTCCGGACCCTGCCCCCCCCTTTGTGCTCGCCACTGGCCACGGTACCTTAACAGAAGGAGGTTCCTAAATCAAACAATTTACTGGAAGTATTTTCCTTTAAGGTATAGAAGGGTGCGAAAAGAACCCATTACAAACCACTTTAATTTTTCAAAAGATTGTAATTTTGCAAATATATAAGGTCTTATATATACATATATTTTTCAATGTTTAAGCTACATTAAAAATGATACGAATTAATAGATTTCGAAATAATATTAATGGATGATACACAGATTTAGTTAGTCAATAAAAATAAAAAAAATAAATAGTTTCCTATTTATTAATCTGATAAGTGAAATAGTGATAAGTGAATAGTTAGTTTCTTTAATCTTATACTTCCGTAAAATCCCAATAACACCAGATCTTTTTGAAAATAAGTCTGTAGCACTTTTAGCTTAAACTGGATGTCCCATTCTTCATTAAAATTATGCCTCTGTGTAGCTTTTTGCTTACACATTTTAATCAAGTCAATTTATTTTCATTATTTATAATATCGAATATTTTACATTTCTAAAATAAATTTATTAGTGACCAAGATCATGGTGGTACTAAAGAGAAACCACGGAGAGATGCGTATTAAATCTGTCGAGACTCAAAGCCCTCACATTGGTGTGGTATGGAAATATGAAGATTGGGCGGCCAGAGAAAGCTTATATGTCGTTCGCATCCCTTGAGCAAAATTCAGAATTGCCAGATTCGTAGCCAAAAGCCTTCGTTTACCTTCAGAGTGTGACGGTATCAATCAATCAATAATTGTAAGGGGGTTATTATTTTAGCTGACAATAAACTCGACAGAGATGATCACTTTTCAATTTTGTCAAGTTACAATTCACACAAACTTTCCCTTATATAACTGCTTGGTATAACTGCTTATAAACCTAATTTATAAGCAGTTATACCTACTCGAATAAAGTATTTATTAAATTATCTTTAATAACATAGCCTGTGTTGGTGGTAAAACCGCAAAACTTTGTATATAACAGTTCAACATGTCGTGGTTCAAAATTGTAAAGTGGGATATCAGCTCAATTGCTCACCTCCTTATCTGGATCATGCTATTTAAAAGTATCTTTTAAAATACTTTGGATGCTTATTTTCCCTTACTATTGGGAAAATTATTATTTCTAATCCTAAGAGTCTTACCAAAAGTTTTACAAGAGAGAGAGAGAGGCTAAAAAAATAAAAAAAATAAAGTTTGGAAAACTATACATATACGTATATATTTTCATTTCTCCAATATCGTCCCTCTTGTGAAACAGATTTAAATTATCTTATTTTAATTTTGTTCTAATAATTTATTTTTTGCTACCCATCCACCATCCCGTTTTGATTGTTTTTTTTTCAAGCTTCAAAAAGGGGCAATATTTCAAAATTTTACAATAAGTTCACGAAAGTAAGTTTACTTTTAATCTCCATAAAAAGTCACCGCTAAATTTAAGAGGTTTTTTAGCTGTAAAAGGGGGAGAATGGCTTTAACTGGTTTTAAGCAAAAGACGCAAAACAATAAAAATAATTTTTAGCAATTATTCATTATTATTATTATTTTGACGTTTAAAGTTTTTTTTAGAAAAATACATGCTTTTAAAATGGATGTTTTTTAAGAAAGAAAAAGTAATAATTCGTTAACGTGCATGTGTACAAAAACGATAATATCTTTTCTGTGAAAGCTGACATTTTTAAACGTTATGAACACACAAGTATACCTGTTAACGTTCTTAGAGTAGTAATATAACTTTCTTTTTTCATTGCATTAGAATAAAGAATGGAGGAGACGTTGTACACACACATTTTTACAAAGATAGGAAAATAAACAAGATAAAAGACCGTTTCAACGTGTTGATTTGCTATTTAAATAAAATACTCATGTTATACTATTACAAATGTAACAAAATTTAATCTTTTAAACTAATCCTACCATTAAATAAGATTAGGGAAAAGACACAAAAATAAATTCTTTTAAGAGCAATGTTTAACCATACTTATTTTCCCAGAGTGTACTCATTCTTTAAAGAAAGTTATCAGTAACGAAAATGCATATCTTAGATAAAAATTATACACTAACTATTCAAGAACAGACTCTTGACTACGGGTAAATAAAGAGGGTGTTTAACTTTCACTAGCCCCCTTTCACTCATTGTCCCTTTACCTGGAACCAACGTTACTAATAGCTGCGCATTTTTCTGAAACCCCCCATTATTTGTCGATTTACAACGCCATTAACATTCTAAAAAGGGTGCTTAATCACGGTAATAACCAAGTAAAATAGCCGCTATTTCTTAAAAGGACGCTTGAAAGCAATGAAAAGATCAAAAGCATGTAATTACGCTTGTTGATTAATTAACATCCTCCCCTTGAAAGCATTTTCCAAGAAGAGGTACATGCTTTCAAAAGAAGCGTTTCACCTCTGGAGAGGAGTGTGTGATCTACAAGTGTTCCTCCCACTTCCCCGGATTCTATTCTCAAACTTACCTGTCGCGGAAAGAAGACTCCATGCTAAAGAAACGTACTATAATAGATTTCAGTGGGTTACCATACAAGTAGGTGTTTACCAACAGAGCTGTAAAGGGGGTCAGTTCTACTGTTTAAACTTCTGAACACGCCTTTTCCCCCTTATTGTAACTTATACGCTACATCAGGGTCCTCAAACTTTTTCAACTCACGGAACCCCTAGAATTTGAAGGTGCTTTCATGGAACCCCTAGAACTAGAAATTGTTTTCGTAGAATCCCATTCCATTCACATACTTCGAATAATGTATCTCAAAATAATATTTAAAATAAATCAACATGTTATAGGCACTTAAAGGCAATTAAGAAAAGTATTGCATTTATTATATTAAAAAATTCTATTCTAAATTTTTAATATAATTTACTCATTAATAATATTAATTTGTGAATCAAGTATCACCTACCCATGCATTATATCTAGTAACAGGGATATATATGCTAGTATTTTTTACACAAACTGTAGAAGTCTAGGTCTATTGAGATTAAATGCAATCGCATTACATATTCTGTTTAATTTATTTTAATCATTTTTTTTGTAGCCACTTATGTTGAGAAATATTTTTCACTTAAACACAATGTTCTGAATGGCATTAAAATAGTTATGGCTGTGTGTGAGAAATCGGTGTATATTGCATGAATTGAACCTAAAATTTAGATTTTAAAATCAACTCGTTTGATATGTTGTTCCTTTTTCTTCGTTATAGGTGTTGTTTTCCAGAAATGTAAAAAGAGGTGCATGTTTTCCATTAGAAAACTATTTAGTTTTGCAAGACAATGTGCTTACTAACGAGTGTAAAATTATCTCGTGGAACCCGAGATAGCAAATAGAATATTCAGAATCTAGTAGGAAATATATATATAAAGATAAAATATTTTAATATTCTTTTATTATGTTATAACAAAAGTTTAAAAAGTGTTGCAAAGTAAAGTTATTATATATAAATAAAATTTTCAGTTTTAATGAATAGGGGGGGGGGGAGGATGAGTTTTAGATACTTGTAACTATATATAAACTTCATAGAGAGCGTAAATTCATTTTGTATACATATTTATTTCTTCTCGATTTTTTTTTTTTTTTTTTTTTGTGACTCGTGAAGCCCCAGGGTATGCTTTGTGGAACCCCAAGGTTCCGTGAAACACAGTTTGAAGACCATTGCGCTACATAAATCTATAGAAGTTTAAAAAACATTTCTTTCTAAAATTTAAGTCTATCTGCACATTATTTGATGTGCTGGATTTCGATGGAAACTTTTACTAAAGCTGCAGGTGGTCTTTTGGTGACATACCACTTAATTGCGAACCTCGGTTGAATGAAATCTGGAGTAATTTGTTTATCTCAGTTTTTTCAATAGAGAACGTAACGAAAAATACAACGAAAGAAATTTACAAATGTACCGAAAACGAAAGGGGTTGAAACTCTTCCATTCGCAAAAGTATACAGAACATACGGGTTTTTTCACCTGTACTTTTATTAATTTCGGCAGATTAATTAAAATTAACAATAATAGAGAAATTTCTTTTAAAAGCTAGTAGGAATAATTTAAATTTACTAATCTGAGGTGTACTACTATACATTATTATGACAACAGTAGCAGTAAACTGAATAAAATTACGAATATTTTTTTTATCAAAGAAGATAAAGATGTTATAGATTGTAAGGTCAATAAAAAATTTTAAAACATATTACTCCAAGAATACAATTTTGAAGTGTTAAGTTATTTGAATGTATATGCCAACTCTTTTTTTTTTTCCTTCAAAATTTTCTGAACTCAAATAATAAATGTTCTTTTATAAATGTTATAATGAATATATAATTTGACAATTTAGAAATTCTGAATACATTTTTGAAATATTTCCGTAAGAGGAAAACATTTCTTAGCACATTGCAAGACTGAGCTTCAAAAAATTCAATAGCTAATAGAATATATTAGCTGAGAGGGGATACATTTATGAAAATGAGAAGTCGAAAAACAAATTAAACAAGATTTTTTGGAATGAAATAATGCTCTTCTGTACCTACCAAGAACTCAAATTACGTTAATTTTACCCTGATATATCACTTAACGGTTTTTTTATGAGTTGCGAGTGTTTGTGGATTACATAAATTATTTCTCTCAAACTCTATCTCTCTCTTACGTAATCTAAAATTACTTGTAAGTATTGTTATTAAAGGAAATGGGGCTATATTTAAAATAGCTTCTTGGTATTTTAAGTGAAAATTTGGTTTCAAAGGCTTAAAAAGAGTGAGAAATTGAAAATTATGTTTTATGATATTTATTCAAATTATATTTTGCATACTATTGAAGTCCTTTTTTTACTCAGAAACGAAGACCACACAAGACTTCATGCGTAACACGTGTCAAATCAAAAAAGAACAATAAAAACTCTAAAATAAGTGTGATGGCCTCCTTTAGCTATTAGTATAAACTGTGAAATATCGTGAATGTTTTTTTAGTATCTTATATTTTAAAATCAACTATGAAGTGGACAATCAGCAAGCATAGACATATTCGAAAATGTGTGAATATTTGTGTCAATAATTTCCACAAATATATAAATATGGTTTTTAATTTCATTAAACAAGTCCCTCAATTTATTTTGAGCCCCTCCAAGTAGTGATAATGCTCTTACTGGGATATTAATATGGATTTTAAATGAGCAGGAATTCATTTTAACAGAAAAATACTTGAAAGAAAATACAACCAGCTTATGCTTTTTCTTGTTATATAATATTCTCCTATATGTTAGGTCACACTTTATTAATAAAACAAACAAAAATTAAAAGGAAAAACTAAAATTCTCTTACCGCTTTAAAATTTGAAGTTAAAGTATAATGCATTTAAAGTCATTGGAAGAAAAAAAATAGGTGTTTCCATAGAAAAATGCATTTTATCCGTTGTCTTCTCTCGAATAGCCTATTTCAGTGCTTCTCAAACTTTCAATATTCGCGACCAAATTTTCAATCACAATTTTCCTCACGCCCCTCTCTATGCAAAAGCTATGTATGTATGAAATTATGTACGTATTGAATCCAAAAAAAATTGTATACCTTGACGCTAAAGCTACGATACGACTTTCATTATAAACCGTACAAATTTTCAAGATAAGTATAAATGTTTTATATAGTTTTATATATGATAAGCCTATATAGAGAGAATCATTGGTGATTATTAAAATTGTTCTTTACTTAGTATTGTAAAAGTAATTTTATCAAACTCATTGTGCAGTACTGATATATTTATATGATATCTGTGTAAATATGTATTTTATTTTTTATTATGTTAAAATGTATTTTGCTTAGCTGCTTTTCAGTAAATTAATAATATTTTTTTAAAAGTCTTATTTTCGACTTTTTGATATGCTCACGCCCCCCCCCTCCCCCAAGGGAGCACGCACCTCCCAGTTTGAAAAACGCTGGAATATTTTGTTAAATCCTGTAAAAATATTCATTCCAAAATATATTTTCTATTTCGTTTGCTACTATACCGTACAGATAGCGTTTGATTTAGTTTTAAAAAATAGCTTGAAAATCGATTGCAAGTTAAGGGTAGTTCCAAATATTAGTCAGAAACAGATGGTTTCTTTGGATTGAATTAAATTCACTTTTCTCTATTCATTAAATCTCTTGTTATTTATTCACGTATAAATGACCTAAGCGAAATTGACGTTCAAAAATTAATCTCTAAATTATAACGTTATATTACTTGAGTATCGTTCGAAATCCACTTAAATTAGATGTACAGCAGCTTTCTCATATTTTACACGAGGGCCTCATTGGGGGAAAAAAGAGAGGTAACCAAATATATATTATTTTGGTTTTAATTATTAACTTGTGTACTAATGGTACGTTGTGGCACTTGTGCAACATCATAGTGGATTACTGGAGATAATTCTCGATTTTATATGTGTCGCAGTCATATGATGAGGATACATTTGAGCTGTTATCTATTCACTTTTATTTTTCTCATTCTCTGTGAGGGGGTTTTGACGCTTTTACGAAATGTTGTCATTATGCATTAGAATTCTATTACAGTTGGAGAATAAACATAGCAGAAAATTCCCGTTGATCAAAAGTATGAAACTTTTCAATTTTTAGTGATTAAACTGTTTATATTTTATATAATAAGGGAATCACACACACACACAATTTATTCTGTTTTTATTTTTAATTAATTATTTTGTTACTTAACCGTGCATATATTTTTTAATAAAGTGCAATTGTGATATTCGGTCTAAAATAATTTATTTTACTGCCATATTTAAATTTTAATGCATCTTTTTCAAGTATCTTCTTACTATTTAGTTTCATACTTACTTAAAATAATTAATAATAAAGTCGAAAAAACCCACAAACTGTAGTGAAAAATATTTTGAGTTTGGGAAAAATGTTTCCAGGAGAGGTTAAATATTTTCAGAAATGAGGGAAATGATAATGCGTTCCATTCTGATTCTACCCCTTTTTCTCACGGGAATTTTCATATTGTAGACATTGACGATGTTTCTGAAAGGAAGAACTACCCATTTCTTTATTTGTTCCTCCTTTGACGAATCCTGAAACTTAATAAATCTTTCTTTTCTGCACCGTTATTATACTTAGTCACAGCACGCTGGAATCAACACTTAGTCATCACACATGTGTCAGGAAACTTCTTTACAGTTTAACTTTCACTCACTGTGTTGAAAAAAGAGGGTGCTTTGTGGCAGGTGTAGATACTTTTATCTCTTTCTTTTAAACTGAACAATAGAGGACAGCTCAAAAATTTTAAATTGTTTGCAAACACATACCTGAAGGGCTTGAAAAATAAATGTCCCTAAATTCTTGACATTTTCCTCTCATCTATATTATTTCGTTGTTTGGAAATAAGTAACGGATACATGCATAATAAAAGGTACTTAATATGAGTTATGATTCAATACTTATTTATTGTATTTAAATGGATTGACGACACACACTACTGAGCTTTTGCTGATTGTGAATCTCTGTTTAAGAAAAATGAGCTGATTCCATTTTTTTATTGATATATTAGGTATTTCAATTACGATACTATGAATCAGACAATTACGATAAAACATAAGAGTATTTTACCTATAATTTTTATTCATACGCATCTGGATAAATTAAAAACTATTAAAACATTTAAAATTACATTACGTTGTGTCTTATTCTAATCCGTAAAGGGTATCTGTGAAGGTAAAGAAAGCAGTGCAGTGGCGCACACAAGGGGGGAGGGTTCCACGAGTTCAAACCCCTCCCCCATTTGCCCTTGATTTTCTTTGAATGATGATAATCCTATATATCTGTTCTTGTATTTGTTATTAACAATTTATTGTATTAATTACTGCTAATTATTAATTCAATAATTTATTTTTTATTTTTTTTTGTTCCTCAAATTTTTAAAATTAAAAGAATATGTTTGCCGGCGTATTGAGGTATGATACGAGAATAGTGGACTTTCTACCCCACCCCCCTTTTGAAAAATTTTTGTGTGCACCACTGTGTGTGTATATCATGAATATTGCGCTAAACTATAATTTTAGCTTAATGCAAAACAATATGTGTGAATACAACAAGACTTTACATAACAAATTAGATCAGCCACAGTAATACGATAGTAAACTTTTAGGCTTAGGACAAAAATTGCAGAATTAAACATTAAACATTTTACGGCGCCAACCTTCCCCATTATTAACTTATGCTACTGTGTGTTGATATAAGAAGAAATACAGTTATATATATATATATACATGTGTGTGTGTGACTGCTTATATATTAGAGAAGGGGTACGCAATTGTTTTGACTTGAGGGTCACATTGTGGAGGCGGAGGATACCGAAGGGCCGAACCTTTTTAAAACGATTACACTCATTATTTAACTTTGCTTCTCAGAAAGATATAAATTGTATCATAAAAATAAAAAAAAAGCTAAATAGTGGTAGTTTATTGTGCTAATTTACTATTTTGTATTACTATTTTACTTGTAATTTACTATTGCAAGCATATTTAATTTTAGAATCAGTTTAATAAGCCATTTGTACTCTATCACATTTTCTGATTGTCTGGTGGACCACAGGAAAACTCTTTCTGGAACGCTATTCACCCATCCCTGTATTAAATAATGAGTAGGTGTAGAGGTGAAGGGGGTAAAAAGAAAAAGCAAGGACAAGAAAACCAAATCATAAGTAATTGATGTATATTTATGGAACAACTTACGTTACAAATATTTTCTTAATCCCTTCTACTTCTGAAGTAGAATGTCCCATTTCTGAAACTCGTACGCTAAGAGTTATCCCCTGCGTAGATGGCATACCTAAAAACTTTAAATCTCCATACACCTCAATTTCTAGAATTTCTAGCTATCACGCAAAACACCAATACCTATTAAAGTTCAGAAATAAAAAAAAAGAGACTACCAAAGATGAAACTAAAAAAAAGTGGTTCAATCAAAGCACCACTCCCCGACATAAAATTTATACCAGTATCCCCCTAGGCCTTATCGAAAACTACCCCGGGGGTCCAATTTCACTTATTGTAGCTTATCAAATACACCTTCTCTGTGTACAAAATTGCATCGGAAACTTAACCCAGACCCCTCATCCTTGGTGGGTGCGAGGGAGAAAGAGATAATTTTGGAGTTCTGCCTTTTAAAGCAGATTAAAAGCCCTATTTGGAAGATCTGCTAAGCAAATCTCCTTTACAGTAATGCCGATGTCAAAACGCCGCTTGTGAGTTTGTGGCCTATCCAAGTGGGGTGGTATGAGTAACTGATCTAAACAAATAATGCCGTTGGAATGCACCCATAGCTACTTTCCGTTAGGAAAATGTCGCATCAAAAATAGGGATTCAAAATGAAAGGTCCAAGAAAAGAAGTAAGAAGTTGTATGAGTTTGCAAACGAAAATATCTAATCATTAGTTTTTTTTATCAGTGACAACACTTAGTTACAGCACATTTGCATCTTTTTCATATAACTCTATACAATACATTACAACAACATTTAGAAAATACACATATTGTCGTTTAGTATACTTTTTTAAAGACAAATCTTTAATCATTGAATCATGGACATTTATTTAAAAAATGAAAATGTATTTGAAGTGTCTTATATATAATTATATATACATATATACTAAATTACTATAACTGGAACTCTTACAGTAAAAAATACTAAGAAGCAAGAAAATAGCAAGGTAGTACAGAACAAAAGAAAATAGTCACAGTAATACATTAGCATACTCTTAGACTTTGGGTTAAGATTGTAGGATTTAGGTAACAACCTTCTTCTTTATTTACCTGTATAACTGGGCTGAAAGAAAAATGTAGAAGAGAAAACACAATTAGAAATAATGTAATAAAATGTAAACGTATTGCAATTAATTTGTACGTATAATAATCTAAATCACCAACTTCCAACAGTATCAAAAAGTAATAACAGATACACACATGTACGCATGCATTATTTACTTAAATTTTTAATTTAGTGAAATTAGAATAAAATACATATTGTTTCTGTATATGATTTATTTTAAAATATCGTTTTTCACACACACACACAACATGCAATTCTCATCGCATTTGGATAAATTTAGTATTATATACAGAAGGAACTAAACTTGATGTGTTAATGGTTTATTCCATAAACTTAATTATTTTAGTTTATTAATTTATAAACAAGTATTTTCCAGTTGCTGATACCATTTTTTTGCGCTCGTGACTGATTTCTATCATCTTCACAGATTAACTTAAATTTCAACTACCATAAAATTCGGCTGAAAAGTTTTCGATATATGAAAGAAAAAAATGTTTTTTTCTCTTGAATATTAATTGTATGGCTAAAACATTTGAGGATATAAAATTCTCTACACAACATTTTCCGAAGATAATTACATTAATAGATGGTCAATTTCTAATAAAAAATACATAAAATTCAAAATTATTATTATTATTATTACAAAAAATATTAATTATTAAATACAGTTGCAGAAAAAGGGTGAAATAGTAAAGACTAAAATTTTTAGATATTTGAATTCTTCTGTCATATGACTTATATAAAAATTGAAACTTATACGCAATTCCTCAACCTCATTCAGGAAATACTAAAGGTCAATTTGAGTTGTTTGTGATTGAAAAACTGCCATAACTAGTTTATTATGTTTAAGGGCCGTATACTAGTTTGCAGAAGGTTAAATACCATTAATGACTAGGTGGTTTTTTTTTTATTTAAAAGAATAGAACTCTAAAATCTGATTTTTCTTTTCTGTTTCTTGTTACGTAGATAAATTACTTGATATACCATACATATATATACATTAACTTAGACGGTTGCATAATATTTACTGGAAAGTTTTCAATTTTATCGGAATCTTACCAGCAAAGGAGTGTTGCTTTTAACTCTTTGGAAAACCGTTACCATAAACCATTCTTAAAACCATAAAAAGAATGGTTTATGGTTATAGTTTGGAAAAACAAAAAGTTTTTGAAAAACTACGTAAAGAGGAACACATTTAACTACATTTAAATGTTTATCACTGTGTTGTTCTTCGATAGAAATATATTCATGTATGTAATTATGTGGGCTTTACTGATATGAAAATACAAAATTCACATATTTACTTCTAGACAGCATATAACTACGAAAGTTATGTGTTTATAATTAGTATCAGTAGTAGTAATTATTAGTATTAGTAATAAATCATTGCATCATACTTTGATCTATTCTATTTGGAAATGAAAAAGTAAAGAAAAGAAAAATACAATAACATGAAAACACCCTCACAGATTTGTAACCGAAACACTGAATTGAAACTATCGTTATTATCTAACCAAAGAAATAATCTAATTTTGAAAGTTCAGCATTAATATTAGGTTTCATTAAGTTTTGCCATCATATGTACGATGAAAGATTTATTGTGATTATATATTTATATGCAGCAGAGAAATACACTTTTCGTCTCTAAACTCAAGGATTTTTCGTGAAGGGGATGTTTTTGACAGCACCCACTGAAGTCTTCGAGATATGTCTTCCACCTCTCAAGTTATTTATATGTTTTGACCTTTCTTTTCCGATTCCTGAAGAATGGATGTCCCCAAAAGGAAGGGGATAGTAAGGAAATTCCTCTAGAAAAAAAGGGGGATTCCCTTCTCGGGGGCATTTGAAGGCACTTTGTCGTTAAGTCTGTTGTGGTGTGTAAGTAAATACTTTACCACCTGCAAAGGACATTTATGTCAAAAAGCAGGGATGATTGCCACATAAAACACACCAAATCCCTCTCCGGAGACCTCATTAGGGTTTGAATGAATAGGTGGAGAGAAGACATCTCTTTAGGGTCATGTGAATTATTTCACCATTTCTGGAAGACCCTCCATTGCCCACTGTCCTTCCTGTAAACCGGTTTCTTACCTTTCTATATTGTTTACCCCAGAATACAAATTAATGTAAGAGGGTGGGTCTACATCTACATAGATATCTTTTGGAAATGAAAATTTCTGTTCAGAACTTACCTGCTATTTGGTATTTGAAATTATATTAATGTATACAAGAATTATTAAATCGAAATCTTTTGTCCTTTGTTTTATTTTAGACATTTCATTGCTAACTGCTGCTCAAGCTTCATTCATTTCATAATAAATTATTACTTAGTTACAATGATCATTTATCTGTTATTATTTTTTTTAAAGTCAATAGGATTTCGAAATTTAATAAAAGACTATCATATAACAGTTCTTGAGGATTAGTGACTCTGCAAACTCTCTCGATTATATATCCGTTTAGGAACAATAGCCATTGAAAATTATGTATGCAGTGGAGCACGCAAGGGGGGTGTCCTCGGGTCCGGACCCCCCACCAAAACCCTCGAGTTTTTTTTGATTTATGATAATATATATATATATATATATATATATATATTCAAAATTTCTTTACAAGAGAAAGATAAATAAACATGATTAAAACTGAAAATAATTGAAATTGCAAGATAACCAGATAACAGAATTTAAAAGGATATATGAAAAATTAAAATAACAGAGTTAAATATAAAAATATAAAAGAATGGATGCTACAGTATCATCAACATTGCTGACTTAGGACAGCTTATATATATAAAAATGTTTTTATATAAAAGTGGGGTTGAAAATGTTTTGTGGCCAGCCAACCTTGCCCCTTTCTGTTAATAATACTGAGAAAAAACCTATTGAAAATAATGGATGGGAAATCTAAATTCATTATGAGAGAAAGGTAACTTACCTAAAAATTGCATACAGAAAATGCAGAGCCCGCGCTAACTCTGAGTACAATAAACAAGTTTTTGCCAGATTCTGGACCCAAATACAAATTCAAAGCAAAGCAATGGCTGAAAAGTAGCACTTAGCAAAAGTATGAAAAGAATAGAAATAATAAAATAAGAATTGTAAACATACTACCATTATCTATATATATAACGTAAAATTTAATTAAGTACTTGTAATTAACAATTTATTTTATTAATTAATACTAATTATAAATTCAATTATTTATTTTTTACTGTTTTTGTTAACAAAATTGACAAAATCAGAAGAATCATTTGGTGTTGTTTTGAGGTATGATACGAGTGGAAGGACTTTCGATCATAGATCCCCCCCCCCTGAAAATTTTTTATGTGTTATCATCATTATTTCTTTTCAGCTTCATCGACCAGGTTGATGAGCTTTTAAGGTAAGGGGGAAATGTACAATTCTAATCATTGTGAGCATATATAATATATGTCGGTGTGCTCGTTTCGGGTTCAATAATTCAAATTATGCATCTCCACCGTCCCTTAAATCTTATCACCAGTACGAAGAAGTTGAAAAGAAACAATAATAACATACATATACAGATAGCCTGAACCAAATAAAACAAAAAATCTTTTTGTGCAAATATCTCATACAAGATCTTTTACTCTAATGCAACTCCTACAGAAATAATACTTTTCAGTTCATAGAAATTAATTTTATAACTAAAAACTATTTACACATAACAGTAATGGTCATGAATAAGACTTTCGTACTATTTAAAATATTATTTCAAAGCAAATGTTTTGTTTCAATACAGGCCAGTTTCAATGAACCTTTAGAAGCTGTTTTTTACTTTCAAATGAGCCTTTGGATTGGTAATTACCATAAAGACCTAGTACATTCTCTTGGAGCTGGTATCACTTTTTAGTGTGGAGCCATATAGATGGATACTAATTACCACAGAGGGAGGCACCTAAGCTCGCACCTGATGATGCGAAATTGAACTAGGAATTTAATTTTTCTGAGAGCACACAAGTCTTTAGAAACTAGAATTTGTCACACTGTTCACAGGTAGAGCACTCACATAATTTTATTAATTAAAATTTTGATGCACATAATGAATAAGAGTATGGAACAAAACACAATGCTACCCTGAATACAGGAGTATTCTGCTATGGCAATGTACCAGATGTACAACCAAATCTGACCATTGGTGTATTTAACTAATCCGAACACTAGGGCATGTTGCAAATGTTGATGTATTCGATTATGCATATACGCTGCTAGCACTAATGTTCTAAACCAGAGGTTCCCAAACTTTTTTGTCTCATAGACCCCTTGCCATGTTCTTCGGTTTGGGGTAGACCCCTGCTTAATTAATATTAAATTTTTGCAAATTTATCAACTTATATGTCTTTTGACAGCTGGTACTACTACTGCTTTAAAAGAACTACATTTCTAGCCTTAATGTAGTGTAGTGTTTAAAACTTAAAAAACACACATTAATTAATTAAATTAAAAGTTAAATGATGCAAAAAATAACTATTTCATAAAATAACTAAACAACAGAAAAATGATTTTAATGAGAGGGATGAATCTGGTACTACAATAGCAAATTTTCCACATTTGTTATCAATCTTGACAGGTTTAATATTAAATCTCCTCTATTAGTAGAGTCCAGTCCCCCCCCCCTTTTTTTTTTCTTCTGAAGAATGGCAACCACTCTGAAACTCCTTCTCACTAAGAAAAGCAATTAGAAACTTTCTCATCATATTCCATAATTCGGGACAATAACAGGTTTGTCTTTTTAAAGACATAATTGTTGACATCCGTTTTTTAAACTTCACTTTAAGATCTTCGTTAGTGCTTATTAAAATCGGTTCCTGTTGTAATGTGATATTTTTTTCAATGTGACCATAAGAATTCATTTCTTGCTGTGGTAATTACCACAACCAAAGCATTCTCAAATCTAGTTTTAAAATCTGAATAAAAGGTTTTTTAATGTTGAATGTAGGTTAAAAAGTCCTGATAGATTGTCTGTAACAAAATGTGAAAATTCGGGACCTCAAGTATTATACTTCTTTAGCTTAATTCTGGAAAGAAACGCTGAAATGGTTCATGTTTTAATAAAATTTATGCTGTCCCCTTGTAAGTGCAAATTAACCTCATTATATAAATTAAGTATAAAGAAGTATGTTAAATAAAACTAGTTTCAACTTGATAAAATTTTCTTTTGAAATTCAAGCCAAGATTTAGTTTAATGAGGACCACTAATAGACCGCCATTTACACCTCATGGACCCCCAAATTATTTTTCCGCTGACGTGGACCCCTTGCAGGTGGTTGTAGACCCTTGAGGGTCGATATAGACCACTTTGGGAATCAATGTTCTAAACTATTCACTAACTCACTTTCGACCAAAACAATTGATATGACTGATCTTTAACAAACCCCTCTACGTACTCTACTTTCAGTTTCAAATTTCTTTAAGGTATCCGACTACCCTAAAATTGTGAATTTTCCCGTAAATTGACATTTTTTTATGATTTTATTTTATAGACCATCTCATTAGCTTTATAAAAATACCAAGTTTATTCTTTCCCGTCCACTAGAACAAAAACTACAAGTGTTTTAGTAAAAGCAGATGCTATTACTTTAAGCAAGATATGTCATACTTTAAAACGCGTTTTACTCGAAATGTGTTCTTTTGAAAATGTTCGCACGGGGTCAACGATTGCT
Source organism: Trichonephila clavata (assembly GCA_019973975.1). NCBI lineage: Eukaryota > Metazoa > Arthropoda > Arachnida > Araneae > Nephilidae > Trichonephila > Trichonephila clavata. The sequence goes on from BMAO01036793.1 coordinate 56,334, forward strand.
CAAAAAGTTTTGAAAATAATTAACTGAAATTTTTTGTGTACGTTCTGTATAATAGTAGAAGTGTTTTAACCTTCAGATTCATCAATCACTGTTTTATTACAAAATTTACAGTCCCTTATGTTAATATAATCACTGTTATATTAAGCAATTTCATATAATAACTAAAATAAAGTGCTCTAGTTTTTGTAAAAATTAAAATATCTCTTATCCTGAAGGTCATTTCAAAATTGAATAACATACCAATACATCAGAATTGAAAATTTATTTATAAACTTTTGGTACAGAATGGGCCGTGTTTATGCTATTTTTTTGTAAATTTTTACCCCTTTTTTTCCATTTTAGTAATAATTTCATTTTATCTTCATAATTTTAACATATTTTTCTTAAAATGTACTAAACAAATCTATAAGCCACGAAAAAAAAAAAAAAAATTCCCCATATTTCCATTTTTTTTAAAAAAAAAAAAGTTGTTGCAAGTAGTCAGATACTACCTTAAATCAATGCTTTTCATTTTCTTAGTCCCCTTTTGACTTGATTCCCAACTCTCTCTAATATATATATATATATATATATATATATATATATATATATAACAATTAAGTTCTAGTTTCCTTCACGTAAATATTAACAAGCCGCATTTATTCGAACAAAAACATACATAAAGAACGTCTGAACGCAGAATTAAAGCACGTATGTATAAAATAATAAGTGTGTGTTATGGCACTCACATTTGTGGCACAAAAATTCAAGCTGTACACACACGCACATATACAGGGTGATTCAAAAAATTTCGTTCAAATTTCGAAGGGTTGCAAGAAACTGATTTTACATAAGAAAGTATTTTCCCAAATGTGTACGCGTGTGTATGTATAGAGTGCTGCGTATATTTAACCAGCATAAAGCTCAGCCGACCATTCCTGCTGTCATGAGTGTATGAGCTGACTTACTAGAGATAAGATGAATCATTTTACGAATCAAAATCTAACAAGTATGCATCTCACATATGGGGCAGTAGGCGAAAGGTGCCGCCGAGATAGGCAAGTTTACGAAAACCGATACCCTGTCAGAAGAATACCACAGCACCAAATGTTTGCTCGTGTGCATTGTAATCTGTGTGAACATGGTTCACTGCGCAGCAACACGCATGAGATGGGGAGAAGACAACTGACGCAGACTGTCAACGTCAAAGAAAGTGTCCTACAGTCCTTTGAAGAAAATCCGAAATTACTCATCAGTTTGGGGTCTGTCAATCAGCAGTATGGCGGATAGTACAAGAGCAGGGTGTGCATCCTTACCATCTGCAAAGGTAATGATTATCCAAAGCGTGTGGAAATTGCATAATTGGGGGGGGGGGGGGTTCAAGCAGAAAGGTGTCGGGGACACCAGTTTTCCAGCTTCTGTCCTTTTTACAGATGAAGCGTCATTTAGTTGTGACGGTGTGTTCAATGCATGCAATTCACATTCGTGGGCTTACAACAATACTCATCGTTTAAGAAATCACGCTGTGCAACATGGTTTTACAGTAAATGTGTGGGCTGGAATCATTGGTGACTGTTTGTTAGGACATTTACTACCGCCTCAACTGAACGGCAAAAATACCTAATCTTTCTCCAGACAGTGTAACCGACTTTGCTGGGCTGTGTTCCTGCTCATATCCGCCAAGATATGTGGTTTCAAAATGACGGGACTCCAGCCCATAGTACAGTTGTTGGGTGTATAACTACCTCATCACGTCACAAGTAAGACAACTTGTACACTGATGACAGTATGAAAGGTCGACCGAGCTTCATACTAGTTCAATAGATGCAGAGCCCTCAACATATTCAAGCGTACATTTTCGAGAACTTTCCCCCTATGCGAAATCGGCTTCCTAACATATTTCCTTGTCTCCTTACGAAATTTGAACGAAAGTTTGAGTAGTTTGTGAGGTGGGAAAGTTTCGTCATGTATAAGGTGTGAGTAGTTAGAAGTTGTAAATAAAGTTGTTATTTGTTATTAGAGAGTGGTAGTTTATTGTAGTTAGTAGCGTCCTCCAGTAGCGCACACAAAATTTTTTCAAGGGGGGAGGGGGAGTCCATGATCGAAAGTCCTCCAACTCGTATCACACCTCAAGAGAACACCAATTGATTCTTCTGATTTTTTCGATTTTGTTAACAAAAAACAGTACAAAAATAAATTATTGAATTAATAATTAGTATTAATTAATAAAATAAATTGTTAAGAACAAGTACTTAATTAAATTTTACGTTATATATATATATAATTATCATCAATCGAAAAAAACCCAAGGGCCTTGGGGGATGTCCGGACCCCTAGGACCCCCCCCCCTTTGTGTGCACCATTGTATACACAATTGTATCACTAGGGGAACAGACCACATCGAATGACATCTTGTCGATTAAACATTACATCTTGTGAAATATTGTACCAAAAATAACATTTTATCAAGAAATAAACCAAAATTTATTATATTTATTACATTTTAATATACTTTTAGAATTTACTGCTTCAGAAATCTCCACAAATTTACTGGCCACAGCAGTATAATGGACATAGTCACGGACTCATGTCCGGCGTTGTCGAGTCATGCGTTCCAGTCCTGATATTACTGAGGACCCTCCGTAAGGAGGGGAGGATGAACGTTAAATTTTTGTCGTGGCTCAAAGTCCACAAGTTGGTGTGATGGGAAAGTAAAGGGAATGGGGTGCCGGGACAGGTATCGACCTCGTCACTTGACCGTGGTTCAAAATGAAGAAGATCTTTGTCAATAGTTCAAGAGCAGCTTTAAGTCGACGTTAATAAAACCATCCACTTATTCCAAATATTTAAGAGCATCATATAATGTGTGGATATCAAAACTCATTACGATACCTTATTTCCCTTTTAATCATTGTTTTAAATGAGAAATATTTGTAATGAACACATACTCTAACTATATTTTATTTCATATTTTAAAAATAATTTTTTCTTACAGCAAAAGTTTAAAATTATATGTGTGTTCATCACTAATTTATATGTTTACATATTATATATTTCGGACAAATATTACTAGAATATTACACAATTAACATAAACTGCAATTAAAATAGAACACTGCGATAAATTAAAAAATTTTTTAAGTTTTTCTTAAAATGATCAACGTCTGAAAATACTTGGATTAATTTAACAATAGCAATATCAAAATAACTCGATAGAAACTTCCTCCAACAGCCCATTTTGCGTCCAAAAAGTAAAAATATTTAAATTTTTTAAAAAATATATAATATGCTTACAAAATATTCATTATTTAACATTTATACATATCCATTAAAAAATAACGAAATTATTTTTTAAATTAATCAGTGAAAGTAGTTTTAAACTGTTGTAGTAATTTATTTCCTATTGAGAAAAGCTTATAATAACAAATTTGATAAATACTTTTAATTAAGCTATCCTCTGTTTTTTTTTTTTACATTGCTTTTATATTTTTATGCTAAAAACATTTACAAAATACCCTATGCATATATATTAAGCTTTATTCAATAGTAAAAAGTGGGTATTTATTTTAGATAAATTATGAATATATATTTGGGGAAATATAGCACTAATAGATTTTTATAATAATTAAATTGCGATTCTTCAATAATTAAACTAAATTAGTAGATCAATTGTGAATTAAAGTAAATAAATATTGCTTTTATACAATATGGAAAATGAAAAGGTAAAATAAAAGAAGTATACATGGATAATTATTTGGGGAATATATAGTACACATCAATATAAATTAGAACCTTATTTGAGTTGTTTGTTAATTTTATAAAAGAAAGGAATACAGATGCATAGAAATTCACGAATTATGTGAATGTTGTATACAGAGGAAATGGTAGCAATTTTTAAAATATTTTTCTATCAAAATATTTTTTTATATTTCTAATGGGCTGTGGATTGGTGTTTTACCATTGCAGACCTAGTACAATCCCGGAAGCTGGTATCTCTTTTTAGTGTGGCATCCTATAGGTGGATACCAATCACCGCAAGTAATTTTGACACCCAGTTTCCTCCCCAGATGGAGGCACTTGAGCTCTGAGAAGGCGAACCTGTACTAGGATTTAATTTTGCCTAGAGCACCTAAGCCAAACAGGCACTCTAGGATCTTTTACATGCCATATGATCATATGACATAGTCACTGTCGATTTTTTGCATCATGAAAATCCACCAACTTGGGCCGGGGTTGAACAGTCACCTTAGGTGCAGAAGGCCAGCGACAAACCAACCACGCCACCCATCCGGTTCAAAATATTTATACGTATCCTGAAAGTTGCGTGTGTATGTAAGAGAATGTGAGAGTTTTTTTTTTTTTTAACTTTTTAAGCTTCAGCGGGAGGTTGCTTTGGTTGAATTTATTGATATATTATTAACATTTCGTAAAAAACCAACATTAGGTCGCGGTATCCTGGTGATCATAGTCAAGAACTTATAGCTGGAATGTCATGAGTTCGAGGCCTAGTGCTACTGAAGACCTACCGTAAAGAGAGGCTAACGTTAAATATGCTATGGTTCAAAGTCCACCCATTGGCGTGATTTGTTAGTTCAGAAGGGGGTGTCAGCTCAGGAGTCGTCCTCGTCACTTCATCGTGGTTCAAAACTAAGAGGTCCGTTGCCAATAGTCCTCGTGTTGCTTCATATGCGACGTTAAAAATCACTCTCTTCTAAGGCAACACTAGAACTATTGAGGACGGATCTTGTAATTTTTAAGCCACGATCAATCGACGAGGACGACACCCAAGCAAGTACCACAGTCCATAAACTTCCACTCCTCTACTTGGATTAGAAAAGCGATTTTAAGATAAGTACGAGTTTTACGTTTTGGAAGAATATCCTTCTTTTTACAAGTTTTCATTATCTGGTTTTTTTCCCTCTCTTGATTAATCTAATAAGCATAAACTGTAAGATACTCTGATGAAATTTTTTACATTTTCCATTACTAGCGCGATAGTGAGGTTTCTTTCTTCCCCCTCAAGGTTCGATAAAGACATTCGTAAAAGAGTTCAAGTACTTTATTCAAACGCACAGGATCAAGCTAATGTAAAAAATCCCCTTCGTGCTACCGTTTTTTCATGCCATTGTTAAGGAATTAACGCACTATTTCCTACGCACGTACGATTTCATTTTACTGGCTTTCTTATCGTGCGTGCGTCGAAAGAATGCGAAGAATTCACCCTCCTTTCAATGATCGTTCTGCCCAATCGCGAGTTGAGAAGGCGGGATTTATGATAGGCGTGGCATGTAGGATTCGATTTCAAGCGGATTTTGTCGTCTTATTCTTGGGGAACTTAGCAAGACCCATTTTCGAAAAGTTATTATAGATTTATCAACAGAGGATATCCATAAGGCACAGTGAACAAGAATAAACTATAAGTAGTGTTACTATCATTTCCTAAAAATGGCACATGAAGAAAATATGAATGGCTAGTAAAAAAATTTCTTTTAAGAAGTTTTTCGATAAGTTGCTTAAAACAGAAGTAATATTAATTTGCATTTGTAATATTCCTATAAAATAAGTTATTCATAAAAATTTTTTTTTAAAATATAGAAAATATAAAATTTTGCAAAATTTTAGATTTTTTTCCATTTTTATTAATAAAAGATCAGTTATTATTTCAATTACTTGGATTTTGGATAGTAAATTATCTCTTCATGTCACTCCACTGTAATTATATTTTGATGTCATCTATCAAGTTGTTTTGTGTACAATAAATTAATCAAACAATATATTTATAACTTTGTAAATGTTTGTGTACGAGATACTTTTCTTTTAGATTTCACTCATTTTTATTAATAAAATATCATTATTATTTCAATCACTTGGATTGTGGAAAATAAATTATCTCTTCATGTGCCCTCTTCGTGTCACTTCACTATTATTCAATGACTTGGATTTTGGATAGTAAATTATCTCTTCGTGTCACTTCACTGTAATTATATTTTTGATGTCATCTATCAAGTTGTTTTGGGTACCATGTATGTTAATCAAATAATATATTTTATACCTTATAGTAAATGTTTGTGTATCAGATACTTTTCGGTGATATGATGCTCAAATTCTTCAAATTTAAGCATTTATTTACTTAATTAAGAGGTATGGTCTTATCCTTTTAAATGTAAGAATCCTAATTTTGAAAACCTCTAAAATCACAGTCTCATATTTTTATATTTGTTATTTAGGAATAAAAACTAAAGAGAGAGATCGATATATTTGAGGATCCCATGATTTGACCCTTACGATCGCTATTATACCTCCAAGGATATATGTTGGATAATTCGAGAAATATGTGATTTAAATATGTGATTTGAGTTTATACATAAGAAGTAATAATTGCAAAATAGAGGGAGCTTAAAATAATATGAATATGGGAATCACGTTTAGGAATGAATTTTTTTATGCGACCAAAAGCTGAATTTTTTTTTATGAATTATGGCTTTTTTGTGATAATTTTTTTTCCTTAATGTAAGCTTTTCCTTTTCAGAAAAATTAAGACCAATTTGAACAATTTTTAGTAAAAAAGTTAAGCTTTTTCTTTTTTTCTTAATTTTCTTTTAAATTTTCCAAATTATTTAAAATAAAATATCATCAAAATCAACCATTTGATCCACAGGATGCAGTATTTTTAATTGAAAAACCCCATATCTGTACATTAAATATATAAAAAAATAATTTCCCATTTTAAAGATTTTTTTAGACGTTTTTGGGCAAAATTTTACACCTTGGTCAGCAATAATAAAAAATGTAATAATTATAAATCATAGGATAAGATTAATGAAAAATTGAAAAAAATTGAAATTTTAAACATTCATCAAATTTTTTTTTAAAAACCCCCCTAAAATATGAAACGTCAAGACTTATAAATTCTCAGGAATCAGAAAACTATGTGTTATTCGCATTATTCTGAGATTTAGAAATTATCTTGAATAATTCGTTTGACAGTAACTGTAACGTAAAATGAAGTAGTTCTATGCTTTTTTAAAAAAAATTTATTTAATTTTAATTTATATTTTTCCTTAATATATCTATGCCAAGAAGATAACATATTTTAATTTCTTGCGTTGCACTTGCATTTCAAGTAATAGATTCACTAGATAATTAGATTGAATTTTCGTCTCGCTAAAGGTTTGCCACGAATTAAAATAATAATTATTCATAGATTTTACAAAAAATTTCAATAGACACTATTTAGAATAATTGGGAGTGTAATTATTTTCCAATATATATATATGAGGAGAAGGCTCTTGGTAGAAGGAATTGTGGCAACTTTTAAACTTCTTGTTATTTTATTTATTCTGCTTTTAAACGATTGAAGCCCGATGATAGACACTAACTAGTTTTATAACAAATTACAACACAATGTATTATAAAAAAGTAACTATTTACTTACACTAAAGTAGCTATTTTTACTCTACTTTAACTATTATCTATTTATTTTACATATCTTATTTATCAAAAAGAAAACAAGAAGGAAACAACAACAACATTTGTCCAGGAATACGCTGTATTTTCAACTTTAACTTAAAAATAAATATATTTTTTAATGAATATTAATGACATTTTCTAATTTTTGGTCTAAAAGTAATTTTAAACATGCATTTTTTATAACTCCAGTAATTTTAAACATACATAACCACATGTATCCTTAAATTTCATTAGTGATAAGGTCTGTTAATTTTGCTTGAGTTTTTTGTTTGGGTGAAAACCTAGAATTCCGAGAGCAATTTTATTGTTCTCGATGAGTTAGACATCTGGTAAAAACAGTTCAAGGTCGTTGATCACCATAACATTTGTTAAAAGAGAGAATGAGTCGAAATATTTTTTTTTAAATATGGAGGGGAAAAAATAGAATCCCGAGAGAAAAAAAAGTTTCACTAAATAGAAGATGATTTCGCTATTTGGAGGTTATCTTATGAATAATATAGAATAATTTGGATGAATCTTATGAATAAATTCGCAAAGTAGAGGTTCGTATTACGGAGGTCCAACTGTACTTACAATTACACTATAAAAAGACTCATCTTCGTTGCTAGCTTCTGCTCCCAAACATCAAATCTGTTACTGAGAACATAAAAAGGCACTGTGTGACGAATTTCACAAAACGTCATACTTTACATTTTCGAGCATGACCTCATACAACCAGTACTGTTGAATTGGGGCATTACACCGATCTCGACTCCCATAAAGGTAATTCATTCTCCGCACCTCTCTAGTTGCGGTGGAAACATCATGTTTTCCAAGTTCCCCCGAACCAAAACGAATTCGACACTTCAACTCTCTAATGTCCGCGGGTGTCCGGGGGTGATTACTGCTTACCCTCATTGCCCTCGACACATTTCATCGCCAGCAATGCGTTACACAGACCTGTCAATTACTGCAACGTGAAGCTGAGCATGGGGTGCAAGCACGTTGTGAGTGAAGAATACGAAAACTTCCTCAGCAATTTTAACACCATATGTTCAACAATTAAGCACGGAACGACGAGTTACTTAAAAACTAAAGAACTTGCTCATTTTTTTTCCGTGTTTTTTCCGCTCGAGAAGAGGAAAAAATTTAGTTCTTGCTGTAATTTTGTTATTTATTTTCTTCCTACTTATGCTAGGTATGTTCTTTAACGATGGTTTTGGATTTCCTTTTATACCTTATTTGCATTTGTGTATGTAATTACTCTGTGCTCTGAATAGAGGTTCCTAGGGAAATAAGGTTTTCAAGGCTGTATAATTGTTGAATATGTGACTATGTGTACAGTTCCTTATAGGTGAAAAATGACTAAGAATAAAATACTTGGAGTAATCAGGCATGCTATGCTTGGAGTACTATGCATGCATGCACATATGTATGTGGCTAATTGTAATTTTTTAAAACATAAAACATACATATGTATGATAAAAAATAAAAGTTATTGTTGTCAGATTAAAACGCCTTTCATTATTTTGAGCTCTCGAATTCTGTATTAAAAGATATGGATATCAATATTATAAAGAATTCTTTAAATACTTAAATAATAAAAAATGTCGAATTTTCTTTTTTTTTAGAAAATTCTTTTTCTGATGGAGCGGCTTTAGTTATTCGTTGTCGAAAAATCAGATATCAAAAAATCTATAAAAGTAGTTTTTTTCCCCTTCAGTATTCTGTATAGTGAAAGAAAGTATTAGACTTGTGCAAGTTTAAGTATGACTCGTAGTTGTTTGACATAGTTATTTTACATAGCTTTTAATGTTATATCAACAAAAATTATCAGAATTAGTTAAAATTTCCTCAATTTTATATTTTAATTTGGTATTCATCTTTTTTGGTACGATAAACGGAAGAAAATATTGAAAACTTAATGGGGTTTCTAAGTAATATTTTGAACTACATTATCGTGCAAAAAATAGCAGCATTTCGTAAAAATTCAGCTCCTGTTTTCCCCTATATTTTTAACAGGGAAGAAATTCAATTTGAGTTTGATGTTTCAAATTAGTATATGTGAATTGTAAGCCTAATGAATCTTTTGGTGGGTGTCTTACACATCACGACAGAGGTGGATTAAAGTAGTTGGAGTCCCCTGGCGGTAAAAGGTTTGGGGCCCATGGGCTCAAGAATCGAAAAACTAGTAAAAAAAGTCACTTACTTTAAATTCTCAAAAAAAAAAATGTATTGGAAAAAATAAAACTCAACGGCTAAAGAAAATCTCTCTTCACTGTATATAAAAAAAATTAAAAATCCTTACTGAAGAGCTTACATTTTTGCTATATAAACAAGTTGAATTTTTTTTATCAAATTCATCAAATATTTCTGCCATATCTATTTTGTGTCCAAAACATTTTGTTCTGTATACAGGGTGGTCCCAAATTCCTGGTATAAACTTTAAGAGTAGGTACATTACATTGTAACAATAATTTATTGTATAGGAATGCATGGGCGCAAGTGACGCAGTGAGGCGCAAACACCAAAAACAAGAGACGAAAGGAAAAACAAAGTGTTTATTGAAAATGTCGTTGGCAAGTGTAATATTTACAGTAACTGTTCGCAAATGTTCAGTACACGAGCTGTGAAGTCCAGCTGCAGTGCACATTGCTGTACCACCAACTGGCAGCAGGAGACGATAGTCTGCCGGACTCAAAGCTTGTACTCTCTGAAAATGGAAGAGGTGTAAGCGATTTTCATTTAAAACTCTACAGATTGTCTGATGATTCACACTTACGTGATGAGCAACAGTTCTTGTACTTGACTCTGGTTTGTCAGCGACAACGTTCAGTATGCTATCTTCCAGGCCTGAACTGTGTACAGCTTTTCGTCGACCAGCATCATGTCTGGTGAGGTGGGATGAATTTGTTTCGAAGTTGACGATGTAACGGCTGAAAAATTCTGTGATTTGGCATTCGTTGATCAGAAAACTGCGACGAGATACATTCGCCGTTCAGCTCTGCCATTACCATTTGCACGACCGTTCATGTAATGCATGTCTGCTTTTTCAATATACGTAAAGTTTCCCGTAATAGACGTCAGCACAATTGCGAATGGAGCTTTCTCCTACTGAGAGGCATCATGTTGAATGACAGCTAAACATCTACTGCCCCCTATTGGCAATGCAACCAACCGAAAACTCCATTTCTCTTTTCTTTTACTTCCCCTATTAGCACCTCACCACGTCACTTGCGCCCATACATACCTATATAATAAATTATTTTTACAATGTCCTGTATCTACCCTTAAAGTTTGAACCATGAATTCGAGGCCACCCTGTATAACATGGCATTGTTGTTCATTTTGTCTTTTCTCCCATAGTACTTCTTAAATTATTTTTAAACAAAGAGAGATCTTTCCCCTGATGCATTCTAAAAGATACCTTTAAAGATACATCTAAAAGATACCTTTGATTCAAATTTTTCGCTAGGTACACGTGGCGCTAGTTGCGCCACGTGTAGGATGTGAATCAAGTTTACTTCAAATACGCACAGATTTGACGTCGTGAGTTGATGTTATTTCAAAATGACTTTGAGACGACGGATAAACCATTATCAACAGCTCGCTGAGTTTGAACGGGAGGTTATGTAATAGAGCTAAATAAAGGTGATATTGTGGAAAAACTTGGAAGGAATATATCCACTCTGCGTGATTTTTGGCAGCACTACCTCAGGGAAGGCACTACCTCAAGAAAACTATCGCTCAATCACGCACGGATCACCGCTGACAGAGAAGATCACAATATTCACCACGTGGCTGGGGAGCGTAGTGCATCTACATCAGAAATTACAGTTTTTTCATCACAAGATTGAAACACAGTGAATTGTAACAAATCAATAGTTTAAGAAGTAGATGCCAGCCAGACGCCCTGTAGCGTTCATACCATTATCTCTAAATCATTAACATCTGTGATTTCAGTGGTGACATCGGAGAGTGGAGTGGCGATGTGCTGCGTTCTCCGATCAAAGCTGTTTCTGTCTTGGTGCCAGAGATGCAGTAGCATAACGGAGAATATTAGGGTCCGCCTGGAAAGTCAGGTGTGAGGCCCCAAGCCATACTTGATGTAAGCCAGGCTATGGGCCTCTAAAATACTGGCCCAGCCCCGCGATGCGGGTGTTGAGAACGCACTGCAGCGATGGCAGTATATTGATTAGAAGAAGGCCATGTCAACGCCTGCAAAAACTCTTTCTGTCACTTGGATACATTGGGCCTGTACCTACAGTTATGGTCTGGCGTGAGCAATTTGCTTTGATTGATGGAGCACTCTCGAGGTTAATTCATACATCCTGACTGCAAACTAGTACGTCAGTCTGGCGATTCAAACTGTTGCCCTGCGATTTATAAACATTCAAAGGGTGCTTTCCAACAGGATATCCTGCTCCCTAATCTCTGTTGTAATTCAACAGGCTCTATATGGTGTCAACGTGTTACGTTGGCCTGCTAGATCACCAGATCTTTCTCCAATCAAGCACGAATGGGACATCATTGGACGGCAATGTCAACTTAATCCACAACCAGAATTAAACAACCTTATATTAGCCGAACAAGAGCAACAGGCATACAATTCCATCCTACAAACCGATATCCGGTACCAGTACAACACATGGCATGCACTTTTGCATGCTCGCATTTAAAATTGGGGCGGTTACACCGGTTTTTAATGTATTATCATTTCACAGTTGAAATGGCTCCATTCGCGCTTACATTAACCTGTGATTTGGAAACTTTAATCAATTAAATATGTTACCTATACATTTGTATAGGTAGCCGATTGCCGATTTGTATTGCCGAAATTTAATTAGTCGACAATATTTTTTTCCTGGTGTTGGGATTTTTTTCCCATCAATGTACTCAACAGTAATTAAGCACGGCTGTGAACTGAAAATAGACTTGTTTGATTTGAATAGTATTCCTTTGTTCAAAATAAAATTTGGGCAAAAAAAAAAAAAATCATGTGAAAAATTTGTACAGATTGCAACAATATTGATATACAGGGAAAAGATGGCTAGGGCTGATACACGACTCAAATACGAAGAAATCATTGGGGTTGCAATATCGGTTCAAGTTCTTTTTGTTGTAAGTTCAATTTATGAATGGAATCCATCAAGCTTGGGGCCCCTTCTAGCGCTGGGGGCCCCTGGCGGCTGCCAGGTCCGCCACCCGCTTAATCCGCCTCTGCATCACGACATAACAATTAGTAAATGCTTCCATAAAAATTCAAAGTTTATAAAATAATAAGTTGAATGGAAAAACTATGATTATAACTCTGAAACAACCAATGGTAATTCACACCAAAGGTACAAAATGAACAAAATATATTTCTTCTATTTTCTAGACAAATAACATTTTACAAAACCTCATGATTGCTTAACTCAATACAATAATCAGGGCTGGAAGGAATTTGCATCATGCTTACTGTATATATTAAAGACTGTAAAAAATTTAGTAAGTCACTAAGACCTAATATAATCTTTTACTTTTCATATAGATGTGTTTATAATAGTTATAACAAAGGAAGAGACTGAAAAAAAATGAATAAGATAAATATAAAAATGAATGTTTTCTGGCTTCGAAAATTTCAGCGTGGCTGCCATTACAATTGCCATGAGTAGTTTGATACAACAACTATATAGTAAAATACTTAACTTACACTATATTTTTCTAGGCTATTAATAATTCAGAAATGATGAAATTGGTTACTTGAGAGTTATTTTTGCGACAAATGAGGAAGATTCTTTTGAATCTTGATGCCATTCAAATTGTAAAAGGGCTGTTACCAGTAACGCTCACAGGAATTTTTCAAGGTGGGGGAGGGGGAAGTCCTGGGTCGAAAGTCCACTATTCTCGTATCCGCCCAACATATTTGATTTTGTCAATTTTCGGGAACAAAAAATAGTAAAAATTAATTATTTAATGAATAATTCGCATTATTTAATAAAATTAATTATTAATAAATAATTAATTAAATTTTATGTACTATATATTTGGATTATAATCAATCGAGAAAAAAATCAAGGGCTTTGTGGGTGGTCTGGGCCAGAGGATCCCCCCTCCCTATGTGCTCCACTGGCTGTTTGTTACTTATTAAATACATATCAAAATGCAAAAATGGCATGTAGTAAAATTTCGAAGAATGGTACATTTTATCTCAGGTTCATCTTCCTCATTTTGTAAGAGAATACCAATTCCACAATTATTTGCTAATTGTGATGGAAAATTAATTTTAAGAAAATCATAATCTTTCAAAGATATACTTCGGGTAAAAAAGGGCACTAAGTGAACCTGTACTTTATTAGAAAAGGCTGATGACTGATGAAAATAAGTCTAAAAAATTTATTTGTTAATGAAAGGCAAATTCAAATAAAATTAACTATCGCAATATTTTTAAACTTGTTACATTTAATTAAATATAAAAACAAAAAACATCTGGAAAACTATCTTTAAATGCCCTACTAATTCATCAAAACGTAGTTGTGTGTGTTTGTTTTTCTTCCTTGCACATATTTTCTTTCTTCCCTAATAGTTGTGGCAATTTTGGTTTTAACTCTCCGTTTCTTGGAGTCTATATCCACGCTTAATTAGATCTGTAAGGTCAGAGGTCTGAGAGAGAGAACCCCCACTTTTAGCAGGTGGTTCTGAAATCCGAACCCAGGCTTCACAGGGTGGGCGTAAGATTTAAGAAAAGACACGAGATTTATGTCTACGGTTCATGTGAGGTGTTGGAGAGAGGATCAAATGCAGTTCCCCGAGAATTTCCTTCTTTTTTTCTTTCTCCTTGGGGAATAAAGTAACTGACTTAGAACTAACTGACAGTACATATTTTTTAAACAAGTTTTGTTGTAAATATATAGAAATCCAACTGAACAGTAGAATATTTGTGTATGTGATCTGTTAAAACATTTTTATTTATTATAATTAAAATATATACAGATTACGTTATTTGAAACGTGAGAGAAAAGAAAGAATTTTTCTATAAAAATAAAGGAAAAGAAATATTGCTATTTCTTAATTATAATTCCAAGTGAAAGAATGTTTTCTGAAAGATTTATGAATATTTCCTTTTGAAAATGTAATGTAAGAGAGAGGTTTAAAGCAAAATCATTTGGAGTTTTTAATTAATAGAATATTACAATTAACTTTTGGGCGATTTTATATCCTTTGGATATGAGTTTCATCGATTGCTTTTTAAAAAATTATCTTCTATCTATATATATAAATTAGAAAAGCGACTCACTCACTCATCCCGATATCTCCGGAAGTATTAGACCTAAGGATTTGAAATTCGATAGACATGTATGTTCCTTTCATGGAGTAGAGAACCACTAAGAACGGATTTTGCGAAAATGGACCCTCAACGGGCATTTCAGGGGCTGAAAGGGCGTTAGAGATTAATATTCCCGTTTTGTAACTAACAGACCTACAGACTTGAAATTTGGTAGACACTTCCTTTCACAGTGTGGAGGTCCGCTACAAAAAGGGTTTTGCGAAAACTAAGAGGCATTATGGGGGCTTAAAGGGTGTTATAGATAAATATTCCAGTTTTTTTTAACTATTAAACCATGGGTGGCCAACCTTTTTGGTAAGAGTGCTACTATCTGATATTAAATCATTACGCGTGTCATTTCCAACTTTTCCAACAAACAAAAAGGTATATAAAGGTGAAAAAATTGGCTTATGAGATTTACGCAAATAGCACCTTTTTTATGCAGGTCTAAATAGTGAAAATTTAAAAATAATATAATAAATACTTAGGTTTTATAGTTAATAAACTTTTTACTTAACTTTTATATACTTTTGGAAATATGCTACAAAAATGAGTAACTTTAAATATTTAATTCTAATTTATTACTAACAAAATCAGGTTGTTTTAGGTATATATCAGTTAATTTTGAGCGATGTTATGATTTCATGTATATTATGTTCGTAATAGAAAACATTTAATCACACACTTTTGTTGATCCAAAACTACAAGAATACCTGACAGCCAAATCGTGTAAATCTGGAAACTTGCCTGTCGGTTCAAATTTCTAACTTACAATATAATTTGGATCACTTGAGTTGAAATACATTCCTTATATTTGCTTTCAAGTCTAGTATGGTGCTGTATGTTAATAATTCCGATTTGGACTTCAAGTGGATAACAGTTAACGTCTTGTAGAGAAATTGAAAAAAAGAATTATGAAAAAATTAGCATTTTTTTATCATCTTGTAAATCATCCAACCTAGCGCAGAATGAATCTTGCAAAATGAATATTAAATTTTTAAATCTATTTTAGCTTGGAGCATTATTAACTTTGGTAGAAAGTTAATAATGCTCGAACTTCCTTTTTTCTTCAAAATAGAGATTGAAAAGTTTGCAAAAGATATATGACCAACTAGGGTAGGAGTAAAATGCAATATTTTCCTTGTAAGCTTAAATTTAAATTGTTTAAATGCCCCATAAATATCGGTAAGAAAACCTTAACCGATAACCAATCTTCATTTTTGAATAGTAGGCACTCACCGGGCAGTTCATTTTTTCCCTTCCAGATATTTTAAAAAACACACTCAGACAAATTCCACAATCTCTCGAGTGCACTTCCTCTGGAAAGCCAGTGCTCAGTTCATTGTATTTAAAATAAATTTTGAGGGGTTTTTTTTGTCTGGGGGGGGGGGAGACATCCGCATTTTAATAAAATTGTAAAAAAAATGTTATTTTTAATTATATTTCCAAATGTTTCAATAAGTTTTAGCGTGCCACTGTTACAACTATGCCGTGCCACACTGTGGCACGCGTGCCGCGGGTTAGCCACCCATGTATTAGACCAACAAACTTGAAATTTGGTAAGCACGTTCCTTTCATAAAGTAGAGGTCAGCTACAAAAGAGGTTTTGCGAAAATCATCCCACAAGGGGGTTTAAGGAGAGTTTTAGATTAATATTCCCATTTTTGAACTATTAGATCTTAAATTTGGTAGACATGTTCCTTTCATGGAGTAAAGGTCCGCTACAAAAGGGGTTTTTTGAGAAAATCAACCCAAAAGGGGCATTGCGAGGGCTTATTGGGCGTTATATAAAACATCCTTTTGAACAATTAGACCTCTAAATTCGAAATTTGGTTGGCACGTTCCTTTCATGGTCAGCTACAAAAGAGGTCTTGTAAAAATCGACCCCCAAGGGGGTGTTAAGATGGCTTAGGGTGCGTTATAGATAAATGTTCCGTTTTTGAATTATTAAACCTACAAACTTGAAATTCGGTAGACACGTTCCTTTCATGAAGTAGAGGTTCAATATAAAAGGGGATTTGCAAAAATCGACCCAAAAGGGCATTGCGAGGGTTTAAAGCGCATTATATAAAAATACCCCCATTTTTGATTTATTAGAACTACAAATTTGAAATTTGGTAGGGATGTTCTTTTCATGGAATAGATTTCCTTAAAGAACGAGTTTTAAAAAAATCAACTCTCAGAGGGAGTTGCGAAAACTTAAAAAGAGGCGTTATAGATTTAAAAAAAAAACCCTGTTTTAGAGAACTGTTAGATCCACATACTTGAAGTTTGGTAAGCGTGTTTCGTTTGAATAACAGAGATTTGCTAAGAACGGGTTTCACAGAAATCGATTTCTATGGGAAAGAGCAAGGTTTTACTGGGATGTATAAGGTAAAATCAATTATCGTTTTTGAGCTACTAAACCTAAAGCAATAAAATTTGGTATGTATGGTTTTTTTTTTTTTTTTTTGGTGTTGTTATTATTGAATGGAAATCCATTAAGCCCTGGTCTTTCGGAAAATGACAAATGGGGGCTACGGAGCTCATGGATTTAAAAAATTCAGTTTTTAATTGTTAGATTTATACTTTAAATTTGGCATGTATGTTTATTTTGTTCAATACAGATAAACTAAAAACGGATTTTACGGAAATCCACTTTGGAGTAGGGGGTTATCAAAGTGTCAAAGCTAACTCTGCTTCAATTTCAGAAAAAATTCAAGTCCTGCCCTTTCTAAATGAAAAGGTGAAAGTTTTAAGATTGTTTTTCAGTATATTTGAAACACACGTAAACGGTATATATGCTTACAACATCATGAAATGCCCAGCGAAGCGCGTGAATATAATGGCTGGTACAGTTATAAATTCTTTGAAATATTTGTATTCCCCATGTATATTTTATAATTTCACAGCCAAAAATTTCACCAAGAAATAACTTATATAATTAAACAATCAGAAGAGGGAAACTCTCGTATCATTTATAGTAATTGGATAAGACATATATTTTGAAGAGTACACCCAACTCTTTTTTTACACGATTTTGAAATAATACGGTATACTAATTTATATAATTATTTTTTTTTACTCACACATTTTTTGTTCTAGCATGAATTCCAAAAAAATATGGAGACTTTAGATGAGGATGATTTGAACAAGTTTTTGACAGTTTATGATAAAAAAAGAAGTCGCTAGTGACGAAGGTGAAATTATAAGCTATTAAAAGCTTATTTAATTCGCGAGAGCTTGACATTTGCTTCAAGTATGGAACAACATTTTATTAACCATGATCCTGGTATAGAGCGTGCATTAAAATTTCTACGCAATTTTTTGTAGCAAGATATCAAGAATTATATAAATAACTTGAGTAACCAAAAAGATAGCCGTTAATAAGACTTAGTAACAACAACAACAAAAAAAAGAAAGAACAGAAGCCACGTTATTAAAGAATGAAATTCTTCATTTGAATCAAAACTGACGATTGTGCTAGACATATCTGGCACATCTACTGATGATAGCATTTTCGATCTTGTTCGTAATATAAACGTGCACGTTTGTTATCAAGTCGCGATGAATATACAGTTGTTAGTAGTTTTATTTCTAATTTCAATTTGAATTTTTTTTATGTTGTATGCACTTATAGACTGTGAGTGTGAATTTTTACTCTATACTTATTTTAATTTTTTAAACAAAAATTAACAGTTTTTGTTTTATTAATATGTAAATGGATATTTTTATTACTTTTTTGCACGGTTTTCTGGGAAAATATTTAGAGATTTTTCACCTTTACACGATTTTTTAAAATTCCGGTACATATCCCCAGATTTGCTATAAGTCGCATGTATTATTTACATTATTTATTTTTTTCCACGGTTTTCTAGGGAACATATCCACCGTATAAAAAAAAGAGTTGGGTGCGTTCACAATTTGCACAAATATGTTAACACTTGTCCAAGCCTTTTCAGCTGCAACTGTTCCCTGAAATACTATAATTGAAATGTCAATTTCTTTGTAACAAATACAACACATTTCAATACACTCGCAGTTGTGTGAAATTCTAATTCCATCTGAGCTTATCCCAACAATGAACATCTCTAAAAATTTTATAAAACGTCGTGTGGGGTTTTTCCACATTCCTCCTTTTTTCACGCAAAATCGGTTTATAATGAGTGTTTCTTTCAGGTTCCGTTATAAAAAACCAACCAGGTGAAACAATTATATGAGTTTTCTAATAGATATTAAAGCTATCGATTACCATCACAGTTAGACACCCCCTGGGTTTATCGCTTACACAAAAGCGAATCATTGACCATTCACAAAAGGTAATGAAATCCCTAAGGCGCCTTCTTAATAGCTCAGTGCTCATGGGGTATATTCTCTTCTCTCCTGGGGCCACACACCTTGAGGAGAGATTCTTGATTCCTTACCTATCCCAACTTCAAACTAGTTCACTGCAGGAGATTCCATCTCCGATCAATGGTACAGATGTGGGTGTCTGGGGCTTACTTTTTTGTTTACTTATTTTGAACCGCAGATAATAGGTGAGTAAAAGAAGTATTAAAAGAAAAACGAAAGCTTACGAAATTTGGTACTTTGGGGGTGGGGGATACGGTCCAAGTTTTTGCCGAATACCCCATTGCGCTTTGGGTGGCTTTTCTCTTTAATTTCCGAACTACAAGAATAAAAGTAATTGATGATTATCATGTAAAATAGGTATATCCACTTAAGGTGAATGGATATTTATGTTAAAGAATTAGGCTTAATGTGAGAAACGTTGAATATTTTTTTCCTTTGTTTTAACATTAAGGTATCCGGACACGTTGAACTGATCAATTTTGGTCCAAACGCATGTTTTTTGTTTTTTATTTTATTGGATAGAGATATTTTTTGGCTTTAGAAAACATACTTTGTTCATACGTTACCTAGAGGCTAAGTTGCAATCATTTTTTTTTTAAATTAGGAATGCCGGAAGTGGGTCTTTAATCTACCAGAAGTGGGCATTTAAATTGTTCAACATCTTTCATGGGGAGTTTGATAACTCAAAATGTTATAAATGTATTTCGATAAAACTTTTTCAACCTGTTATTTATATTATTTTCTAGAGAATGTACTAAAATATGTATTTTTAAAAATTTTTTTTTTTTTTTGGTGTTATGGCTTGTTATTTAAATAATGGTCTCACATAAAGAATGTCACATTTCTTATATAATATTTACTCGATAAGCTAATATCTAAAAATAATAGTCTCTACAGGTTTGATGCGATTCTGTCTAAGACTTCGATAAAAAAAATTTGCAATATTCTTTTTCTACAATGTATAAGAGATAGTATATATCTAAATCACGACGTATGGTGCTTAAATTTCTGCCATGAAGTTAAAAATATCGTCAAATTTTTTCATTCAACATGTTGACTATGAAATAATTTCCAAGTTACATGTATGTGTGTTATGTTAAAATAAGAAAACATCCTCACAGCATAAATTACCGAGATGGTGTTAGCAAAAATACACTTTCATTCATAGAATGTTACTATTTCTCTAAAAGTATGCAAATAATAAAAATTCGTTAAAAACTACCCATAAAAAATTTGAGAATATTCAAAAATGAAAAAAAAAATAATAATTATAAAAAGTAAGCAAAACCAACATGGGAAAGCCAAGGATATCTGTGAAAATGTATTTAAAAATAAATCATTTCTATATATGTTAGTATTTTTTCAATTATTTGTACATTTAGTATTTTTTATAATTATTTGTACATTTAGTATTTTTTATAATTATTTGTACATTTTAAATATATTTTTTACTTTAATCAGATTAATAACACTTGTACATTATCTTAATTCAATTATACTGTAAATTTTTACATTCTAGAACACTCTTTCTGATATTTTCTATGCACCTCTCACAGTTTTGATCCTTTTTATGAAAATTTGAATTTTTATCTGCGTATGCATAGAATTATTGTGTTTTTTTTATATGTATTATTTATTTTTAATTCCCTTCTATAGGGGGACCTCTAAAATAATATTAGCCTCTCTCTCTATATATATGTATATTTATATATACCGTACATCTTTTAATTAAAATAAGAATTTTTGCTATTCAAATCGTTTGTGGTGAATAACTTCTTCAATGGCACAGGAGTAGTAGGTTGGCCCTGGCCTTCACCAGAAGTCTTCAATAGACATCTCTACTTTTGGCAACTGTTTTCCAGTTTTTCATTCTAGCCAGGTAAATAACTATTTATGTCGAATTCGATTCTCTTTAAGAAATGATTGGTATATTTCTTAAAAGCTACAGTAAGATACCCTGCGATTCCCACGCAGCTTTTCCCCAGACCGCTTAAAATCCTTCTCTTTAAGCTGTCACCTGTTCAAATCACACCAGTAAACGAATTCCTTGCTTTCAAGTTCAAACCCTTTCTCACAAGTATTTAAGAGATGCATGTTGTGAAGGAAACAGCTGGAGAACTTCCTTGAAGTTGCCGAAACCTAATCAAACCTTTTAACTCGTTTAACCTCCGTTTATACTTGTGAACCTTAATTCCGCCATTCTCAGTTTCCCCAATGCCAGTGAAAAGAATTCCACTTAAGTTTTATACCTGACCATTTCTCAACCACATTGAGAACTCTATTTACTCAACGGACAACCAGCTGACGCGAAAAGAGCCAGTCGAAATCCACATTTGATTGAGTGAACATTGTCCTTTGCATGATCGGGCTGTTGAGGAAAGTAAATCTTTTACCACCACTGTCGTCGCACTGGTCATCAATCAAATCTTTCTTCGAATTGAATGAAAAAGCGATTCTAATTTAAGATACCCGCTTGTAGTATTAAGCTAATGTTTGAAATGTGTGCCAATTTTAATAATATAAAATCCATGTTTAATATTTTGCTTTGAGGTCCAGTTTAATGTATCTGTTACCGTTAAAGTGAGAAATCCGTTATTTCATAAAATAACTAGGTTTTTCATGAAATAACTAGACAAGTCAGTTAAAGTACATAAAATTATTAAATTCTATGATTTAACTAGGTATTCTATAGAATAACGATTATTTGATCATTAAAGTAAGAAATGTGTCACTCGAAAGTTCTTTGAACCGTTTATAGCTACTTTTAGTCAATTTTAAACCACTTATAGCTCTTGACTCGTGTAAAATAATGTGTAATAGTAAAAAGTGTTCTTGTTTCAAAAGTAATATGCAATGCAATTAAAAGTATCATTGCAGCAATCCTAGATGTAATAAATAATGAAAAGTAAAATAAAGGTTTTTCATGAAATTTAAATTAATATTTTGTTTGAAAAAGTTTGTACAATGTTTTTATGAAGTACTATTTCTGCTATATATTCTTTTATTTCCCTTCCTGTTTAACTAATGTTAGCAATATGAGCAATAATGAATTATATCTCATCTGCCTTTCCTTATTATTTGTCAATTAATCATCCGCAATAGGGATAAAATGTATTTTTTTCGAGAGATTTTAACTATTTATGATCAATTAATCTATAAAATAACTTTGAAATTGCTTATATTTCACTTTAAAGGTATATCTTTCGTTTTTTCACAAAATAACTAGGTTAATTATGAAATTTTTATCTATTATATACTTTAACTGACTTGTGTCTAGTTATTTCTAGAAATACCTAATTATTCTATGAAATAACTAGGTATACACTTTAAAGTGTACACTATGTACATACTTTAACTGTAACATATCGACAATCAAATTTTATCTTTTTAATTAAACACTTTTTAGATGCGCTTTCACAATATTTTTTAAATATATTTCTTTTCTCTAAACATATAGGTAACTTTTTCTTTTCTGTCACATACATTTCCTTTTTGGACGATTTTTGAGCAATTTTAGGCGCGCTTAAGAACAGAAGAAAATTTAATGTATTTTTTTCTTATTTTTATATTTCAATATTATACTATTTAAATGCTATTTTCATTAATTACAATGTATGAATAAAATATTTGCGATAGCAGAAAAAATAATCAATCTCACGCCTATCCTTTTGAAACCGACAGTGAGATATTTTTTGCAATTTGTTTAATACATTTTTTCCCCTTTATACTTTTAAAGTTCTTAACTAATTTTGTGGTATTATCTAACATCGTTAAGAAAATAATGTTTTTAAATTTAGAATGCAGTATATAAAACTTTTTTGAGAACATTATAAAGTAATATCCCGAACTTACACGATAGGTGGGACTAAGTGATAACCGAGTTCATCAAATTCGCGCAAGTTGGGGTACAATTTCACATATAAACACGTATAAATTATTTTTAGTTTAGACCGGAGACGAAAAGAAAACAATACTTTAGAAAAAAATGTTTAGATAAAATCTTAGGTAATGCAAGTACAAAATCGCAAACCGAAGTTATTTTGAAGTAAAAGATATCAAAAATCTAACGAAGCCCGGGGATCAAAGATTTTTTCCCTCCCTAAAAAATTTCCCTTGGCATGGTAATAATGCTTTTATTCCTTGTTTTATTGAAAAAATGCGCTTTTAGTTGGAGTCTATATTTTCTAAAATTTGTTACGCTTTTTCAACTAAACTGAGACCTTCTGTCAAATTCCCAACCGTCTTCCGATCTTCTAATTGAACTAGGTCTAGAGCAGTGATTCCCAAAGTGGTCTGTATCGACCGCCAGGGGTCTAAGACGACCTGCAAGGGGTCCACGTCAGCGAAAAAATAGTTTTGGAGTTCATGAGGTGTACATGGGGGTCTACAATAATGGCTCTTATTAAACTAGATCGTGATTTTAATTTAAAAAGAAAGTTTAATCAAATGGAAAACAGATTTATCTATTTGACAGATTTATTTTCTAAATTTAATGAAACCAATTTGCAGTAGCAAAGGCCATGACTTAAGCCTTGCTTGCTAGAATTAGGCTAAGAAGTATAGTATTGGATGTCCTGAAATTTCCCACTCAATTTGTCACAGATAATCTGCCAGGAAAATGACGCTTTAAGCTACATTCAACATTTAAATGCCTTTTATTCAGATTTTGAAACTAGGTTTGAGAATACTTTGGCAATGGTAATATCGCAGTATGGTTACATTGAGGGAAAAAAAACAAATGTCAGATTACAACGAAGATCTTAAAGTAAATTTTAGAAACAGATATCAGCAATTTTGGAAGCACCAGGTTCATTCATCCCGTTAAAAGCCTTTGTTTGTTACTCAGTTAATTTATGTGACAGTTATATTTCACGTATTAATTAAATTTTAATTTAATTCATTAATAAGTGAGTCTTAAGTTTTAAACACTTTACTTCGCTACAGTTAGAAGTTTAAATCTTTTAAAGTAAGTAGCTCTATACCAGCTGTCAAAAAATCATTTACATTGATAAATTTGCAAAAATTCAATATTAGGTAAGTAGGGGTCTACCCCAAACCGAAAAACATGGCAAGGGGTCTCTGAGATAAAAAAAAAGTCTGGGAACCTCTGTTATAGAGATTCAAGTTCTTCAAAGTCTTACATTTTAAAGCTCATGCATTTCTATGCGCTTATCAATTGTTAGCTCCTGATTGTGGGAATCCAGCAGTTCTTGAACGTCATCACTACCTACTTCTAAATTTATTTGCCAACAACTTTCTATCCCATTACAAATTTCACCAATTTTTTTTTCTCAGACAAAAGACGAATCGATGCCAATTGAAAATCGCGTAACTCTGGGTAGCGGATATCGAGATATTACTGTATATGAAACCAATTTGAGTATCTCAATCAGAGACATCAAATGGAAGGAAATTTTTTTAAAGAATAATTCCAAATAATCTATTTTAGCCCATTATAAATGAAGAAACTTGCTAATAAGGAATACCACACAAGCTTCATAAAAAGGAGTTTTGAAAATTTTCATTTTGCGGTTTTATTTTCAGGTTCCCAAGGACATATAAAAATTACTATCAAATGTTTTTTAAAAAGTGTAATACTCTTGCTTCTCTTTCTCAAAGTATTACTTGGGTCGAAAACAGCTCTTTAAAAATAATCTTTTTCACGACGCTCATTTTCGACACATTCTTTATAAGATTTTAAGTGATGCATCATGTTTTCATTTTAGTGCAAAATATATTAAATATCAAACCAGTATTTTAGTCAATTTACTTTATTTCTCTTGAAAAGAAAATGTTTTCCCTCTTCATGAATATAAAGTAGTTGATTAATATAAAAACTATATGTAATTTTAATGAATCACTTTTTTTAATGAATTTTCCGACTTTGTTAAGCACTCTAAGGTACCTCAGCTTGAGTCACATTTAAAAGAACGACGAACATTAAGGTTAATTAAGGTTTCTCGAAAAGCTAATTTTAATAACAAAAAAGGTCTTCTTTGTAATTTGATCTTAGTAATCTCGTATTTTTCATAACTTATTACATGTTCGCAACTAAAAAGAAATTTTAAATCAGCTGAAATGTTAATTGATTCCTTAAAATGAAATATTTAGATATTTTCTAGTGAATAGGATTGGTATAGTAATTGATTAATGCTAGAAACTTTCATACAGTGATTTATAACACTAAACGTGATGAAACAGAATATTTACTGAAAGGCAAACATGAAATATCAGTGAAAATTTTTGAAATTTTCGGGCAGATGGGAAGTATACATCTGCAGGAATCTATAATATAATTAATTTTATAAAAGTCTTGTCTCGGAAATAAAAATGAAATATATATGTTACCGTTAAAGTGCGAAATCCGTTATTTCATATAATAACAAGTATTTCATGAAATGACGAGACAAGCCAGTTAAAGTACATAAAATTATTGAATTCTATGGTTTAACTAGGCATTCTATAGAATAACGATTACTTGATCGTTAAAGTATGAAATACGTCCCTCGAAAGTTCTTTGAACCGGTTATAGCTGCTTTTAATCAATTTTGAACCATTTATAGTTGTTGGCTTGTGTAAAAAACTGTGTAATAGTAAAAAGTGTGCTTATTTCAACAATAATATGCAATGCAATTCAAAGTGTCATCACAGCAATCCCAGCTATAATAAATAATGAAAAGTAAAATAAGGGTTTTTCATAAAATTTAAATTAATATTCTGTTTGAAAAAGTTTACAAACAATGCTTTTATGAAGCAAGAGTGTTTCTTCCCCCAGCATTTGTATTGTTTTAATAATACTTATAATAACTGTATTTTTTTTCCTCTGCAACATATTCTTTTTTTTCTCCCCTTTCTGTTTAACTAATGTTAGCAATATGAGCAATAATAAATTATATCATCTGCTTTTCTTATCAATTGATCATCCGCAATAGGGATAAAATGTATTTTTCCGAGAGATTTTAGCTATTTATAATCAATTAATTAATAAAATAACTTTGAAAGTGTTTATTTTTCACTCTCTTTAACACTCTATCATTAGTTATTTCATGGAATAACAAGGTAAAGTACGAAATTTTTCATCTATTATATACTTTAATTGACTTCTTTAGTCGTTATTGTTGTGTGTTTCATACGAAAGTTGAGGATAGATTAATAGAAACATAAAATACAACACAGAAGAATATAAATTACAAACGAGGATCCCAGCATAGAACAGAAGAGGTGCGCTGCTTTCCATTCGAGACTGGAATCCATTTCAGGCGAAAGTCCGACTTTTTTCTCGAAAATACATCGATGCCTGATTTGGGATTCAAACCCGAGCCTACTCGATTACAAATCGATTGTCATTACCACCATTCTAGGTGGAGCGGTGACTTGTTTAGTAATTTCATGAAATAAATGAATTATACACTTTAACGGTAGCATACATAAAAAGAAACTTTGTTCTATCTTTTAATTGTTATTACCTTAAATGCTATATATATATGATATTATCTATCCTATGTATTAATCAAGGTTTTCTTATATTTATTTGGTGGCCGCGGTATCCTAGTGGTCATGGTCACAACGAGTCTTGAGTTCGAACTCTAGTACTACTGAAGACCTAAAGTTTAGAGGGGCTGATGCACGCGGTTAATCTCAAAGTTCTCATGTTAGTGTAAAAGTTTGAAAGGTCGGATTTCACACAGCCACACACTGCTCAAGTGTAATTCTCCTCAATTTCCCGAGGTTCAAAATTACAAGGTCTGTCGCCAATAGCTTTCGCGTTGCTTTAGATTGTACCGTTAATAAAAAAAATAAAAAAATAAAAAAACAAGTTAAGTCTGATATTCATTTAAATAGAAAATGGAAATATTATTGATATTGGACAAAACTTTATGATTATTTATTAGCATACTAGAAACAACACAGATCTCAAGTGGTTAAGTGACAGATCTCATACTTTTGAAAAAATGCTCTGGAGACGAGAAGGAAATCTAGATTGGCACATCATATTCCCACCAACGAGAAGACTTTTTATTGTGGCATATTTAACGTGCATAATTCTTCCTCATAATGGTCTTATAAAGAACAAAATCTGAATCCGTGGCATTTTCATTAATTTATGAACTAAGCAACCGCGGTCCTGGTTAACAGCTTAAGCGTAAAACATAAAATAGACAAAGAATTTAAACCTTTATATTAATAAAGAATGCACTAAATTCCCTCACTAAAAAAAGTAAAATATAAAAAGAAATGAATTTTTTTATTAAATTTAGAATTATCCATCTACCAAAATGCTCGCTTTGAGTTCTATTAACAAATATCGGAATTAATAAATAAGTTTTCTTTTTAATTTTTACCAACTGATTTTGGTCACGTTAGTCGAGTGGTCATGGTCACAATCACGTGGGCTATGTTGTTCCATCAAGTATGAGGTTTGAGTACTAATGCCTCTTAAGACCTGGCATGTAGAGGCATTCATGCTCATTAGATCTGGTGAGATACAAAGTCCTCACGTTATGTGGTGTGGAAATTAGGAGAGTGTGGTGACAACTCATGTGTCACCACACATGATTGTGGTTCAAAATTACGAAGTTCTCGTGTTTTTTTACTTTGAAGTAATACAATGTTAACACATTCCATGCAGGTCATGAATTTTGAGGTAATTCGGCCATTCAATAAAATTACAGTTTCGTTTATTTCAACAAAAATTTTATTTATTATTTTTTTATCTATATGAGATTTGCTTTCCAAAATTGATAGAAAATATTGCTTATAAAAACGGATGAATGCATTTCTGTTCGTACTTTTGATATTTGTATCGTAGAGATTATGAAGTAAATTTTCACACACACACACACAAGTGTATAATATTAAAAGTTCTCTGAAATAAGCTTATTGTAGGATATGGCTCAACTATTTTGTTTGGAGGCTCTTTTTCATGGCATGAACTTAACCTAGGGAGATAATCTGAATTTTCATATATATTCCATTTTCATATTTTTACACATACAAGAATTTACAAACAGTGGTGTACACAAGGGTGGGGTTTGGTGGTTCAACCCCCCCCCCTTCCATATAGACTTGCAGATTTTTAATTTTTAGCAAAAGGAATACATCTCGGAGCTTTTATCTAAGTTTTTTTACAAATTAAAGCCCTCCATTGAATGTAGTCGGCTTTCACCACTTTTACAACATAGCATTATGAAAAACATTTTTTAATTGTTTGTGCAAGTAGTTATAGTTAAAAAAAATTAAAAAACACCAAGGACGCTTTTCCGCTTAGGCCCACTAGGCACGTGCCTAGGGCGCAAAAGATTTACAGGCGCAAAAAACTGGAAGGATAGAAACAAAAGAAAAAATTAAAATTACAGCGAATGTGCCACCACCTAGCGAGTCATGAGAGAAGCATTTCTGCCCTTAAGAAAGTAAGGACTGAGATGATGTCTACTATAGAAAATAAAAAGCTTAAAGGTTTAATGTTGCTGTGCAATCAAAATAAGATTACCATAGGAATTGATTACACTGATGTTATTAATGATTTTACAATGATTAAAGCTCGAAGAAAACCTTTGTTGTACCAGTGCAATGACAATGACTAAACAAAGAATAAGGATGTTTAAAAGTAAAAGACAGTAAAGCGATAAGCGATAAAAAAAGATGATATTAACAGGTTGAGAAAACAGTTCATAGGATAATGTATACTCTAAACCGTAATTGCAAACGATTTCATTTACTTATTGTATAAATTTACAAAAGGGTAGGTGGTCCGTGATGCCTTAAGTTAAGAAATGTTTAAGAGTGGCTAAACCATGCGTCTATCCTTTCCTTACGGTTGCCATTCCAGGATACTGCGCATCCATAGGTGGTGGATAATGGAAAGACTCTCCAAACAGCAAAGACAAGGAAAGGGATAAGAGTAAGAGAATTAAGGAAAAATCCCTCCCGAATTAAAACTGCCAAGTAAGGACTAAAGGTGGGAGGTGCTCTAGAAATATTGGAGGGGGGACGTAACAATTTGAAATGTCTAGGGCGCCTGAGAGGTTAAAAACGGCCCTGAGAAAACCCTTTGATGGTTAATCAATCAAAATTGTAACTTAATCTTTTCGTCGCTAAATCTGGAAATGGGATCTGAAATTAGTCTCCAGATGCGGGATGGGATCTGAAAATAGAAAATCGTTAATTCTGATCATTTTGATCAGGACAATAGAAAAAATTATTCAATTATTGTATTGTAATCAGTCCTGAACAAGTGAACAAAAATTCGAATTTATCTGACCTTTTAAAGTATGTAAAAATTAAGTTCAAAGATTCCGTTACATACAAGTGAAGCTTATAAAGGGGTATTATAATAAAAAGTGATGCATTGGTACTCTGTATTCAAAAATTTGTGTGTGGTAATTTTCACTATATTTATCTAAGGATGATTTTATAGGGAATTATATATGTGGTAAAATCTACGAAAAAATTATACATTTTCAAATTTAAATATTTTATTGAATTTCTTCATAATTTATAAGTCTGACTAAAGTACACTCGATTATTTCTTGCTGAGATTATTATCTCTGTATTCAACTAAATGAAAAGAAAACTATCCACAAAAAAAGGAGAAAAAATATCACATAAATTTTTTAACTTTATTTTATATTGTGTGTTCTTTGAGAACAGATACAGTAAAAAAAAGGAAAACTGGGAGTGGTTTTGTCTTCTTTATCCCTTCTTGTTTGAGATATTCAGAAATATTTTCTGAGACCAATTGGCATTCTTAAAATATTGCCTGATCCTTTTCATCGTATATTATCTGAGATGTATAATTAAAAAATAAATAAAAACATTCTAAGAAGAAAAAACAATTGCATACCGTTTTCGTTTTAAGTATAGAAGGAAATTTTTCTTTGAGTTCATAATGATAGGAAAATGAAATGTAGATTTAACCACGTGTATAATATATATATCAATGGCACACACAAGGGTTGTTTCCCGGGTTCGGACCTCCCTATAGCCCTTGATTTTTTTTTCAATTGATTATAATCCTGTTTATAGTACGTGAAATTTAATTAGGTATTTGTTTTCCCCCTCAATTTTATTAATTAATGCTAATTATTTATTCATTAATTTTTTACTGTTTTTTGTTTCCGAAAGTCGACAAAATAAAAGGAATATGTACGGCGTATTGGTGCATGTTACGAGAATGTTGGACTTTCCAACCCTTATTGAGAAACAGATGTCATTAATTAATGACTAGAAAGGTTTCGTACCTGACCCAATGTTCTGATTACTTTTTAAATTAAGAAATGAGTTTAAATAAATGGAAAATTATAGGTTAAACGTATAATACTGAGAGAATTTGTAACATGAAATGAACAAGTAGATGTAGACTTGCTAATACGCGTACTTAGAAAAATCTTAGATCAGCATTTTTTTCCCCAAACAATCCAAATTAAAACTATGTATTCTTATAACTTTCATTAAATGGAAAAGAAATACATAAAAGTTATAATTCCCAAACAAATAATTTTTAATTTTTAGAATAAACAGAAATATATATCATTATAAACTTAAGCAATAACTAACCATTTATATAAATCCGAAACATGTTTTAAATAGATATTTTCTATACTATTTCATGTTTTAGCTTATTGAAAAGCATTGAGTACGAACTATATCTAATAAATATCTAATTGGTCAATAATCAGCTACATTTGAATTTGATACCCTGGGTATATAAAGAAGAGGTAGGCTATATTTCGGATCAATAAAGCTGAGAAGACCAAGGGACAAAAGGAAGTTACCTTGTATCATAAACTTACCCTTAAGGAAAATTTATTATATTTATTTTAGGGTTTGCAGCCCCGGGATCCCGGTGTTTTTTTCAATCTCGAAATCTGGGATTAAAATAACTAATCCTGGGATTTAATTTTTTGTGTAAACTATGCTGTAAAATTTTTTTCTCATTAAAATTTTTTAGGAATTTAATTCTTAGAAAATTAATGTTTTGTATTTGAAACATTTACGTAGAATTTTTTATGCAATTAATAAGTGTTATAAGTAAAAGAATATATGCAGCTTTCATTTCCCGTATGGGAGAACGTCGCACAGATCTAAGTGGCTCACTCTGAAATACTTGCACATCTCAATACATAAACAACATCTCAAGAATAGATTTTGTCACACAATTCCTTCTTCAATTAAATCCCGTTAATTAATAGCGGACCTTCTTGAAAGACTTGAGTCACTTCAAATCCCATTGCATTACAAATAGATCATACTACTGGTATTTCAAATGAGGTAATACTTGAAATTTATTCGCATTCTGATTCAATAACTGGATCAATTTATACACAAAAACCATTTAGTGTAGCAGAAGAACTAGATAAAGTTATCAAAGAGGTATATTCACCAATGCAGTCTATTAGATTTGTCACTGTCATCAAAAATTCAAAAAAAAGAAATATCCCTTTTTTGAAAATGGAGAGAGACGTGGTGACTACCCGAAAAGGACATCTCCTATTTAATGACAATAACACCTACTAGTACCGAACGAGAAGAATCCGAAAGAGCATCTTCTTCGGCAGGACAATTTGTAGCAAAAATAAGAAGTCGTTTGAACGATGAAACGCTGGACGAGCTTTGTTTTTTAAAAACTTATTTACAGAAACAAAGGAAATGAGGAAATGACTTTTTTAACACTCTTTTATAAGTTTCACTTGCATGTAACGGAATCTTGGAACTCGATTTTTACCCACTTTAAAAGGTCAGATCAATTCGAAATTTTGCACACTTGTCAAGGACCGATCACAATACAATAATTTCATAATTTTGTTCCATTGTCCCTTTCATGATCGTCAGGAATAAGGATAATCAGATTTGGTAACAATTCCATATACCACTTCCAGATTTGGTGACTTATTGCATACACCATTTTCAAATTTGGCGACTAATTCAATATACCATTTTCAGATTTGGCGATTAATTTCAGATTTAGCGACTAAAAGAATAAGGTGTAACCCTAAAGCAAGTGTTTTGAATGTAAAACTAATTATATGCAAGTATAAAATATAGTTACGGTTAATAAAAATAAAACAAAAAAAAATGTTCTGTATCTGAGAAAGGGGAGGGTGGGTGTGTGTTACCAATTTCTTACCATAATATAAACATTTTTCTGAAAATGAAAATAAAAAAACGGATCGTGCATGTAAAAAAAAAATATGTTCTAACTGCTAAATATTTTTATAAAGCAATACGTTTAGAAGTCATGATACAAATTAACATTATAGCAATACGTTTAAAAGGTGAAAAAACGATTGACACCTAATATTACCATGTTTTTATTAACTCGCTTTCTTTAATGTCTGTCTAGGTGGAATTTTAAAATTGATTTTAAACTGTGTGACTTTCCGATGAGCTAGAGACTTGAAATTTGGACCAATAGCTCAGAAATGGATGATAATGCATGAAAATGTGAAAAAAGAAACGAAAAGGAGGAATTTTATACTTTTTAGTCCATTATATAAATATGGTACATATTAAAAATTTTTATAATTCGAACTTTTTCTTCTTAACACACTTTTATTTGTTTAACCTGTTCTATAGAGACGGAATCTAATGTAACGATACGGGGCTCATCGGAAGTTCCGTAAACGGAGAGAATAAATACACTTCAGACCCGTTAATTAATATCCATTAAAAAGCAAGACTAATTCCAGCAGCCACGTAATTCCAGCTTCAAATATCAAACTCAAGGATAAATTCAACAATGAATAAATTATAGTTTAAAAAACTAAAAACACGCTTTTATTGTAGATCGAACTAAAAAATGAAAAATAAATTATATAGTCTAAAAAAAACTAAAAAGCACGCTTTTATACTGAATCGAACTAAAAAGTAAAAAAATAATTCAAAAATAAGAATAAAATGATTAACGAGAAAATTAATGTCATTGGGGTAAAAGCGTGGGGTGTTCTATAAATGTATCTTGTTATAATTTCTAACTTCTATTCCGAAAAGCTGAGTTAGTGTAAAAATGTAGTACAAAGCACCCCACGCTTTTACCCCAAATGACATTAATTTTCTCGTTAATCATTTTATTCTTATTTAAGAATTATTTTTTTACTTTTTAGTTCGATTCAGTATAAAAGCGTGTTTTTTAGTTTTTTTTAAACTATAATTTATTTAAAATTTCGTTATCTATTATTTTTATTTGTTTTTATGATTAATTAAGTTTTTTTTATTTGTTTCACACACACACAATAAAATTAACAATAAACCAACTTTTAATTATATTTTAAGTTTTATTATGCAATTTCAACTATGCTAATGTGTAAGTATTTTTAATAAATTATCCAATCCTAACCCCGGGATTTGGATAATATAATTCCGAAATCCCAGGATTGAAAATATAACACAGGATAGCAAAGCCTATATAATTTATTTATTTAGTTTCCTTCATTTATCTATTTTTACAACATTGAAAAAGTCCTGTACGATTTAATGCTTGCTTATTAACGCCACACGAAGGCTGCTGTCGACGGATCTCGTAAATTTGAACTACGATCAATGAATTATCGATATCTGCTGGTATATATATCCTATCTTTAAACTCCCATACCACACACACACTCCAACAGTGGACTTACGACCATGATAGGTTTGACGTGCATCAGTTTCTCTACTCGGAGGATTTTTAGTAGTACCAAAACTTGAACTCAAAATGTCTCATTAAGGAAAATGTTGATAATTTAAAAAATGAGATACTTAGCTTGAACTTTAGTCAGCAATTATTTTAGAATAATAATATAGTAAACGAATCATTAGAATAAGCGAAGTTCACATATAACTAATGATAAGAGCTTCGCTTTTTATCGAGGATACAAGATAGTTTTTCTTGCTTCATTCTTTTCGAGTTACATGCATTTGGACGGTATTTCAGAAAAGTTATCCAGAAATGCTTCTTTCCATCAGTCTCAGGGCTTCAGTTTTAGAATCAATATCAAATTGACGATAACTGAACAATTAAAATCAAATGCCTGTTCCGAAAAACAAAATAGAAATCTCAAGTACAATTAATCTTCTTACCTTCAGGAATTCTCTAGTAATATATATATTTCTCTTTTTCTAAAGTCCTATGTATTTTCAGATAATTTTTTCTTTGAGAAGAATTTCGGATAGCCGTAAGTATGTTTTGGGGTGAAACTCGATTAAATTAATTTCTCTCTTCATCACATAATCAATAAATATCCATAATTAAAATAAAATCAAAAACTATTATAATATCTATTGGTATAATATCAAAAATAATATTTAATATAAAAAAATATTTTTATTTTCAGATAATCTAGAGCATGGGACATTTAGATACTATTTACGAACCTTCTAGAAATCCATTTTCTTAAAGTAAATGTAAAAAAATGCTAATACATTTTTGTACTATCTTAATCCTCAACTTAAGTACATAGTAATAGTTAAGATATGCTTAAAACGTATAATTTAAAAGACTAGAATGATAGAATTGTAAGAGAAAGAATTGGAGTAGAGCAAGGCCCTAGTGTATTGAGATGCACTCAAGTTAGATATGCAACATTCAGGCTTACCTTATTGTTCATAAACAGAAAATACAAGAAGCTTGAAAAAATGTCCAGTAATCTAAAATACTTCAACGAAGATTGAATGATAATTTGTATTTAACAAATGAAACTGTAGTATATCTCAATTTGGCTTAGACGGATCAAAGGATTTGAACGAAATGCATTCAAATAAAGGAGAGATTAACCAGATGCAGATTAAAAAAATTCCATCTCCTTCTATAATTCCAAAAGGTATCTTAAAACTTTCTCACACTTTTGTAAAACTGTGCTTTTATCTCTCAGAAATGGATTCCAGTAATCGAATTGTCAAAAGAACTTGATTATCTCCTAATTCGGTGGTTCTTAAAGTGGTCCGGGGACCCCTGGGGATCCTCAGCGCTTTTCTAGGGGTCAGCGAAGATTTCCCTCTTTTACAAACCCTGAAAGATCTCGATAAAAAATTGAAAGATGTGCCCCCCCCCCTCTAGATCACTAAAAACTCTTCTAGAACGTTATCGATTTTTATAATGTTTGCAACTACATAGCCATTATTAAAATGTAATATTTTCAAAAAATAGAAACACATGTGCAAAGATAAATAGAAGTGGCAGTCTTAGAATTATTGAGGAACTTTTAAATCACACTCAGCCATATGTTGGGAGTCAGAGGGATGGGTTTCAAAATTTTGAGGGTCTGCGATGTCAGTGAGTGAATGAATATTAACGTCGCCCTGTTCAGCTATACACGAGGACTTTCGGCGACGGTCCGCGTCATTTTGAACCATGGTCAAGTGACGTGGACGACACCTGAGCCAGCACCCTCCCCTCTCTTAACCACCACACCACACCAACGGCAGGACGTTTGTGCCCTCGACATATTTAACGTGCCTCACTCCCCTACACGGCGGGTCTTCAGTGGTACTGGGCTCGAACTCATGACATGCTAGCTATGATCCGATACCTTGACCACTTGGCTACCGCGGCCACAGAATGATACATAAAAGGGGGCCCGTGGCAATAGAAAGTTTTAGGAACCGCCCTGTCTAAATTCATTGTTTATTTTTAATACCCCTTTATAAGCTTCATTTGTATGAAACGGAATCTTTCAATTCAATTTTTACCCACTTTAAAAGGTCAGATTAATTCGAAATTTTGCTCACTTGTCTAGAATCGATGACAATACAATAATTTAATAATTTTGTTCCATTGCCTGATCAGGATTGTCAGGATTAACGACTTCCCATTTTCAGATCCCATCCCGCATCTGATGACTCATTTCAGATCCCATTTCCAGAATTGGTGACTAAAAAATTGTTACAACTTAGTTCGATAAAAGGGGTGTCCTTTACAACGATAAAAGGGTCAACAACGATAAAAGGGGTGTCCTTTAGTTTTTTTAAACTATAATTTATTATTTACACCAACACAGATAACAGCGATTTTCTGTTGAAATACCGAAAATTTTTTTTTCTGAAGGCAAGTTATAAGAAAAAATATATTTCAACCCTTTGATTTAAAAGAGTCTTAAAAAAATGTCTCGTCGGAATCAAGGACTATCGGTGATAATCTTTTGTGTAGCTCAGATGTAAAAAATATTAAAAAGGATAAAGAAAAGAAGAAGAAAAAGGGGCAAAGTGTAAATTGGATGAAAGGTTTTGTTTAATCTAATTTTTCAAACTTTGAAACTTACTGCATAAATAAATTGAAAACCTTTTACTCGCTTTCACGTATCATTTTTGAGCTTGATGAAAATATTTATTTGTCTCGAGTAGGAGTGAGTGCAGTGGCGGATTAAGCGGGTGTCGGACCTGGCGGCCGCCAGGGGCCCCCAGCGCTGGTAGGGCCCCTAAGCTTGATGAGTGTAAAGGCCAGCGGCAAACCCAACCACGCCACCTTGGAACAAGAAATGAAAAGAAATCAAGGATACACTGAAACCCCCGCTAGAAGTTTATCGAGGTGCAAGAGAAATCCTAATGTAGAAACACTTTTGAAAATATATTTAGCAATCCGATATCGAATGCATCTGGTGAATGATATTTTTTAGTTTTAAAACGTGTTAAAAATTATTTACTATGGGAGAAAAGACATATTGAACAATATAGCCATAATATACAGAATAAAACGTTTTGGACAAAATAGATACGGTAATAATAATTGATGAATTTGTCAAAGAGAAATCAAACTGTATAGCAAAACTTTAAGCTCTTAAGAAAAGTTTTAAAATTTTTTTATATACAGTTATAATTTTTCTTTAGCCGATGAGTTTTATGATAGCAATACATTTTAGTTTGAGAGTTTAAAGTAAGCGACTCTTTTTACTATTTTAGTTTTTCGACTCTTAAGCCCATGGGCCTCAAACCTTTTACCGCCAGGGGCCTCCAACTACCTTAATCCGCCTCTGAGTGAGTGAGTGTTTATTTACACGTTGCACTCTAAAACAATGCAATAGCTATTGAAGACGGATCTCACAATTTTAAGCCTTAGTCAAGTGACAAGGAAGAAACCTGAGTCACAGTACCCCACTCTCCTTTCATACCACGCCAATGTGAGGACTTTGAGTCAAGACATATTTAACGTGCCTCTGCCGCCTTAAATGCGGGACTTTAATGGAATCAGGACTCGAACTTGCTACTCGATAACGCCCTAGAGAGTTTGAAGTGAGAAATTTGGCCATTACAGCAGTGTTTTGCAAATTTTCATTGTTTGCGACTCAATTTTTAATCATAATATTCATCGCGCCCCCTTCCTTACAATAACAATGTATTGAATGCAATAATAATGCACTATGACACTAAAGCTACTATACGACTTTAATTACAGACCTTACTAATTATCAAGATAAGTATTAAATTTTGTATAAAATTTTGTAAATGACAAGCCCATGGAAGTTAACAATAACTATTAAACTTGTTCTTAACTAGTATGGATAAATTAATTATCAAATAACATACATTAAAAGTACTGATACATTTATAAATATATTATATCAATGTAAATGTATCAGAGTGTATTTTGTTTTGCTTCATTTCAATAAATTAATAACTGTTTTAAATAATCTTTTATTTTCGATTTTTTGATACACTCGCACCCTCTTGTAGGGTTATCACTTCCCCCTAGGGGACGCATCCCACTGTTTTTGGTGGCCGCGGTAGCCAAGTAGTCAAGGTATCGGGTCATAACTATCGTGTCATGAGTTCGAGCCCAGTACCACTAAAGACCCGCCGTGTAGGGGAGTGAGGCACGTTAAATATGTCGAGGGCACAAACGTCCTGCCGTTGGTGTGGTGTGGTGGTTAAGAGAGGGGAGGGTGCTAGCTCAGGTGTCGTCCACGTCACTTGACCATTTTTCGAAATTACGCGGTCCGTCGCCGAAAGCCCTCGTGTAGCTGAACAGGGCGATGTTAATATTCACTCACTCACTCACAGTTTTTGAAACGCTGCATTACAGATATCGACACAATATTTGATAGAGTGAGTGAATATTAGCGTCGCACTATTTAGCTACTTGAGGGCTTTTGTCGGTGGACCTCGTAATTTTGAACCATGTTCAAGTGACGGGAACAACACCTGAGATGGCACCCCCTGTCATAACTTCCACGCCAACGGCAAGACGTTTCAGCTTGGACAGATATAAGACATTTGATAGGAAGAAGAAATAAGTGGAAGATTTATGAATATTTTTACACTTATTGCTTGTATTCGATTGTCTATTAAGAAAATAGATTTCTTAGTGCTAAAAAAAGTACTTTTTTTATTTTACACTTAAACTTTTAAATCTTTCCTGCAACAGACATGTGTCCGCGGTAGCCAAGTGGTCAAGGCATCGGATCATGGCTAACGTGTCATGAGTTCGATCTCATTACCACTGAAGACCCACCGTGTAGGGGAGCGATGCACGTCAAATCTGTCGAAAACTCAAACGTCCTCCCGTTGGTGTGGAGGGGGTGCCAGCTCAGGTGTCGTCCGCGCCACTTGACCATGGTTCAAAATTACGCGGCCCGTCGCCAAAAGCTCTCGTGTAGCTGAACAGTGCGACGTTAACATTCACTCACTCACTCACCCTGCAACAGACATAACTAAACACAAAAATAGACCACTTTTTCTAGGAATTCAGAAACATACATGAATATACTTAATAAAAAAAAAAGTCACACTTAGTATTGGTTGTTAAATAATGTTAGATTAGATACAAAATACAGGTGAATTAGAAAAACAATAAAACAAAAATATTTTTAGCGATTTCAAGAATAATTTCACATAAACAAAAATATAATTAATTAATTCCCCTTCTTGTTTCAGAATTACTTTTCATTGGTGTGGCGTGGAAGTTTGAAAAGTGAGGGAGTCAGGGGACATTCTCATCACTTGAGCATGATTCGAAATAATGCGGTTCGCCAGCAAAAGTATCCGAGTTTTTTGGTAATGCGACGTTAATAAGCAATCAACAGATTCTAAATTTTTTGGTGAAACTTTTTAGAAGAGATTTAAACAAAAAATATATGAAATCCCTCATATTTATGTATGAGGGAGAGAAAGAGGCGCAACTGTGCTATCGGCTTAGATCATTTCAGTGGTGTACACAGACCACTCGTGTGGAGGTGGTTTACATTCTAAAGGGCCCCAACATGTGTAACTACAAACCCTTAACAGGGCTTCCTTATAAAAAAAAGGGCCCCGAAGGAATTTTGATACAGGCCCCCCTCAGAGCTTAGCTACGCCATTTGCTGAACCCCCAAACCCCAGCCAATGGATTCATAAAACATATTTTCGATCAATTTCATTCAGCTAAAATGCACAATGGTTAAATAACAGTTTTTTTAAAATAATTATTTATATGACTTTAATGAAAAAAATTGCCCACAAATACTCATTTTTAAAAAGTTCAAACACTTATATTTGTATATGTAGCTTTGCGCATAAAACAACTGAAACATTTTCAGTGATAAAATTAAAAACTCTTTTCTAATTAATCGTCATTATTTTCCATCGTTTTGTTATAGTAAAAGAAGCACGCTTGTTTTCCTTTTGTTCGTCGTTATTTTTAATTTACTTTTTATGCCTTGAAAAAAGAAAAAGAAAATTGGAAAAGAAATGTAAAATTTTTGATGTTCCTTCTTGCTGAGAGATATTTTCCAACATATACTTGAGAATTGAATCTATATCATTTCCGATGAACAACGCAAAACGGATTTTCTTAATATTAAGCCTATTTGCGCTCAGTTTCTAAATACGAATAAAGATACCCCTAAACTTGTAGATCGAACATTTAGTCGAAGAGCGCCATCTGTTGAGTTTGACAGAACTTTCGACCAATGAGATTGCATCACGAATTTTTTTCGCAGTTCATCTCTCATCCCACGATTCGACACCACGTGATATCTCTCACCCAATAGAAAGCTACAACGGTTTCCGATGGTGTTTATTTGGTGCAATTAATGATACAGAATTTCACGGACCGGCCGCTGCAGACTAAGTTTCGTTCACGCCAAATGCGGTCACAGTTTTCTTTACTGAGCTATTCCAATATTTATGCTTTTCTACGTGAAAATGTGATGCCGTGTTTTTTTTTTTTCAGTTTTGAGAGTAATTTGATGCTGATGACCTTCAGAGTCACTTAATTTTTTTGGAGATTGTCAAACAAACGGAATCATCATTGCAATTAAAGAGAATGCTGTTCGGATTTTAATTCAGGTGACTAACTTTAAATATCAGAACAGAAAGCAGTTATTGTTGTTTGTGTTTATAATTCTGATTTTAAGTTTTTGAAACTCATCGTGAACTTTTTTTTAAATATATTATTTCATTTTTTTAAATTCTGACTTCGTTTCCGATGGACAGATCATACATGTGCTTACATTTTAAATCAATTTTAATTCAGTTGGAAAATATACATAATACATTATCAACTGAAATTTGTCCACTGTTGTCGAAAGTTATTGTGTAACAGAATCTGTTTGATTAATTCGAGGAAAAATACTGATTTTTTTTATACTTAACTAAGTTTTCATTGCTAATTTTTAATATATAAATTATGATGAAAGTGTAGATAATAGATCTTATTTATTAATTTGAGACATTTGCAATATGACGTGAGATATTTGTGATAATATATAGATTGCTATACAATTAAATTTTTGCAAAGTAAGTAATATCGGCCGCAGAGGTGCAATTTTCATTTCAATGACAACAATATCAAATTCGCCCATTATGGGCATGAACAAACCAAAGCTTCGGTTTTCAATCGATGTTCTTATGGGCAAAGAAAGCGATGACACTGATGCATCTCTTTATCGTGACGATTCATCTCCAATATCCGTGAAAGACTACAGCATCCCTAAGTTTTCCACCGAAACTTCAGAAACTCGTAGCCGACTAAATCCCCGTAAGTCACCGCAACCTCCAGTGCTGATACCCATTCCTACTTTCCCGGCCAGAGCAACGGCTCCGAATACGATGATCAACTCTAGGGACAGATCTGGTTTCTGCAACCCGGCATCGTCAACACTGTTTCATCGGACTTTGCCCCATTCTCCGTCTGGGATGGAGTCAGCATTCGCTGGGATGATTCTGCAGGGAGATGGGTATCAATCTTTTCCATGGTATCTTCAGAGACAAAGGCTGCTCTATCATAGATTTCCAGGTGAGTCATCATTGTTTAATTTTTTTTGCATGCAACTCATTTATTATTTGTATTAAGCTTGGCAGCAGAGATAAGTTAGGAAATGTTGTTGCGTAAAGTTTAAGAAAATAATTCAAAGAGCTTAAAAATTATAGTTAAAAATGATAGATTTGTGTGAAAAAATTTTACGTCTGGTTGAACTAGAAACATGTATATATATATATATCGCTTACCACCAAATATAAACTAAGCTTATACTATCTGTAAATAAGAAATTGAAATCATGGAATCGTTTATAATTAGTTTAATCAAACTTCCATCAGCACATTTTTTTTTAAAAAGGCGCATAAGAGCTAGCCTCCCCCCCCCCTTTAGCAATAACTATCATAATTTGTAACGTTCAAGTTATTAAGTTCGAAGGATTTTTTTCACTACCAATATTTAGAACACTGCCTAGTAGTATATGCTCTTTCTCCAAATTGGACGGAGAAATCATAAAATAGAAATAAATAAAAGATGTAAAATGTAAAAATTGCCACACAAAACTATTGTCACTTATTGAGGAAGGGGTTTGTTTTTTCCCCTCAAAAAGAAAATATCAGATTTAGTAAAATAGCCTTATAACTTTGGAAAAAATAAACTCTATACAAATAGTGTTTATTAGAAGAAAGCGAATAATAATCTCTTTCGGTTTGTTCATATTGTATGTGAAAAAATGATAATTATGAAGCAGGAAATTAATTTTAAGAAAACATGACATGAACAGTGCGACTTTAGTAATTTATCAAATTACACACAAAAAACACAGGTTTATGCAAGAATTGCAAATGACAAAATAAATAATAAAAATATATGCTGCTCATATATCTCATTTAAAAATGAGGGTCTAAGAAGTATTAAAAATTTCTTAATTGAAAAGTAATTCAATTATTCATTCAGAACAGCAAACAAATCATCTTTTAATCATGCAATTAATTAATTCATAATTATCTTGCGCTTAAATTCAATTTCAAAGTCAATTCCTACTTAGGTCAACAAAGAAAAATGTTTTATTTTAGTTTTTATTAAATAGTTACAATTAATATAAATACGTATATAAATATGACAGAACCAAATATATTAAGTGACAAAATAGAAAAGGATTTTCCTTGCAATTTTCCGTTTTCCTTTCTATAAATGGTGCTGGACTATTTTTTCTTTTGTTCGTTACTATCATTAATCAAATTTAATAATTCTAATGAAACAGTATAATAAAAAAGAAATCACATTCTTTGAAATTAGGCCATCCCAGGGGGGGATTCGAACCCACGACCTTTGGATTAGAAGTCTAACGACTATCCATTTCACTACAGGGACACAACGAACGATTTTCCTTTCTATATATGCTGTTGGACTATTATTTTGTTTGTTACTTTTTTCATTTTTTAATTTAATTAATGAATTAATATTTGAAAAATGTATTAACATCAAGTGTCTTCCACTACAAGTTTTAAAAAATGTATTTGAACTTAAACAGATGAATAGAAATTATTTTATTAACGATTGAAAATTTGAACACAAGTTATATATATATAGGGAGAGAGAGTGAACTAATAATAGGAATATTGTAAAAGGTATTTATGTATTATATGAGGTGGGGTGAAATAGGAAAAATAAGAATAAATATTACATAAAGTCTATAAAATTGATTTTATTTAAAATGGTAAAAAAAAAGTGAGTGGAAAAGAAACTAAAGGCTTTAAATATCCCAAAATAATATGGCAAGCATTTCGAAATTTTTAAGTATATTAAACAAAGGGATCGGCATGTTTTTAAGAGCTCGTGTTTAATTACATAATTTTATATACTTTTTCACAAACACTACTTAGTATCACGTGAATTAAATGTTTACAAGATAATTTTGTGTGCTATTAGTAACATTTTAACGAAGAAGTTTGTCCTTTTGTTAAAGCTTAAAATAATTACAAAATTTTTAAATCATGTCTTTTTTTTTGCAAACTTGTTTTAAAAGACATTATCCAAAATTGCTTGCTCGAAATGTGTTATTCCCACCACAAAATATGTAGACACTAAAAATGTGTTTGCTGACTGATTTATGTATTGATTAGTTTTGAAAAAAAAGGTACGCAAAGTGAAAAATATTGCATTTTGAGAAAACAAACTTCAAAGCTAAAATTTGTGATTTTTATGCATTTTCTATTTTTAATGATTTCCATGAGTATATGATGTATTGTATTTACCGTATGCATCGATAAAAGATTATTCTAATTTTTCAACATTTTTAATAGTTTGGTTTTTTTATACTCAGCTACACGAGCCCTATACTCATCTAATACATATAGTTATAATCTGGTTCAGATTTGGTCAAATCCTGATCTCCAATTTGGATATATGATCCATATTGAGCTGTGTACTGACCTTGTCTACAGCTAGTTTTAAAGTTTTAAATTCCACAAATGCCTTAGTGTAGCTTTGAAAGTTCGATGTCCATAAAAAAAATCAGACCAATCAATTCACAAATGTAAATTTTGGAATAATTGATAATATGGTATTGTTAACTGAAACATTGGAGTTTGCAGTCTTTCTATGCCCCTTAATAAAACAGAACCAGCTAAATCTCTGAGAATAGGTTGTTTCATTCATTATTGAAAATGGCACATGTGTTTTACGGTCATAGCAGTTTACATTACCTTCACCTTTTGCGTTTTGAAACTTTACCACGAATTTACATCTGCAGAGGACACATTCCATTTGGAGGATTCTCGTTTAAAGACAGAAGATGAGAAACAGCACAAACAGCAATTTTCATGCTGTGTAAATCATTGCTATTCATTCTTTTGAATATCCAAACCATAATATTTCTGTATTTTGTGA
The DNA here is from genome assembly GCA_019973975.1 of Trichonephila clavata. Classification (NCBI taxonomy): domain Eukaryota; kingdom Metazoa; phylum Arthropoda; class Arachnida; order Araneae; family Nephilidae; genus Trichonephila; species Trichonephila clavata. The sequence goes on from BMAO01036793.1 coordinate 100,438, forward strand.
TTAAAACATCAGGGAATCAATTATGACCACTGATGTTTTTAACCATTGCATAATTTTCTTTCTCGGCTTTTGCTCTTAAACTCTGACAATAAAGTACACGCATACCTTTGAGCATGTCCAATGCACTCTTAATTATTTCGAAAATTCATCTGCCAAACTCCCTTAAACAAATCTTTAATAAAAAAAAACATACTTTTATTTCAAAATATAGTAAACATTTTTCAGAAAATTTTAAATTTTAAGACTGCCGGAAAAAAAGAACTAAGAAATATTAAATCTCTATACGCGAGACTCGATTTACTTACATGAAGCCATTGTCGAACTGGTTGAGTGGGAGTCATCCTGATTATGCCTTTGTGTCATATAAATAAGGACCAATAACCTTTGAAATGGCCAGAAAGAAAACGTTTTAATTCATTTATCTGTCTCGAATTTTTCTTAATAATTATTTGTTTCAGGGGTGTAACCAGAAAATAATTACAAGGGTTGCCAAACTTTAATTTGAAATAGCAATTTATTTCATTATTATACTCAATTAAATATATTCAATAGCTGACAACTTAATTTAAATTAATTAAATGTAAAATAACATTGAGCTGCAGTAAATAATTTTGCACATTAAATTAATTATTTTAGAAAAGCAAATTCTTCACACGTTTCCTTAGCCATGCGATTTCCTGCCTACATGCACATATATACTATATAATGAAGTTAAAATATGTTCAAAAATTTTCTTAAAAGTTTTATTATTTTTTTAAAAATTTAGATGGGGGGGGGGGAGGATTATCTCAATGACCTTAACAAATTCATCCTCACTTAAAAATTCCCATCGTGTTATTAAAGCAAATTATACATGGAATTTAAAATTACTTCAATTGTATACTTAATAACAAAAATATAATAAATTCTCAAATATTTAAAAAAATTTTTAAAAAAAATGCAAACTTTAAATAGTTTCTTTTTAAATATTTTTATTGCATATTTTCATATTACCGTAATTTAAATAAGTAATTAAATATATATGTGTTTCTTTTTTTTTTTTATTCTGTTACAACTTACAATAGAAAAAACTCTTAAGAAAATTTTAAGAGTACACACACAGCATATTATGATTACTGAAATTTTTGTTAAGTTAATTCAATTTGAAAGTTTTAAAACATGCTTATTTGTGTAACTTTTCTCTTTTTCTACCATTGTAATTTTTTAATACTATAATCTAATCACTTTTTATATCTACAATTTCTTTTAAATTTTTATGGCGTTTTTGTAATGAAATCTAAATATATTATCAAAATTATTCCGCCATTTGACTTTAAATTTGTATAATTTGTCATTTAAATAACTCCAAAAAGTTGTAAAATTAAGAAGATTTATAAAATTTGTGGATTTATTTCAGACTAAGTCCAATAATGCAAATCAAATTATACCTGAAAAATGTTATGTAAATATGAAAGTAGGAAAGTAAAAAAATCGGTTTCCCTTATTCAGTGAAAGCAGTTTAAAACTCTTGAAGAAGAGTTATTTCCCAGCAAATAATCACTTGAAAAAAATAATAACGTATATATATATATATATATCTTAATGTTTAAAATTCTTTAAAAAAACAACCCCTCCTTAAAAATAATCTTAAAAAGAGTTTAACTTATTTGGAATCATAATTTAAAGTTAATTGCTTAGTTTTACTTGAATTTTCTCTTCTGTCTTAGGATTTCTGTATAAAGAAATATATATTTAAAAATTTCTTTTCGTAGTAATCATACAAAAGGAATATTGGTTGAGGGGATAAAATCGCTTCACCACCTGTTTTTCAACGATGACCATAAATGGCTGCGGTAGCCTAGTGGTCAAGTTAACGAACTCGTGGCTGGCGTGTCATGAGTTCAATTCCAGTATCGCTGAAGACCCACCGTGCACGTTAAATCTGTCGGGGCTCAAACGTCCTCCCATTGATGTTGTGTGGAAGTCAGGAGATCCACAGGAGCAGCTCAGGTGTCGTCCTTGTAACATGATCATACCTCAAAATTACAAGGTTCACCGCCAAAAGCCCTAGAGTAGCTACCACGATGACCATAAGAAGAAAATGACTTTAAATATTGAGCCTTTTGACAAATGTAATTGTGGTATACTTGTCTGAGTTAAATGCAATTTAAATAACACAATTTTGAGGGAAAATTAAAATTTCCAATTCTTGGTTAAAGTGGAGGGCATTATGACAAAGTCCATTTTTTTGGCGACCAGAATCATGGCAGCTTTTTTATAAATATTTAAACAATTATATTTTATTTATGCTTTTTAAATTTCTCATTAATATATCCTAATTTTCATTTCAAAATTCCACTTTGTAAATTCTCGGTACACAAATCGCTGTCGACCGGTCCCAGTCGCCAAAAAATGGACTTTTCCAAGGAGCCTCTATTTCTATACTTTAACCCAATTATTCAACCAATTAATTTAGGGCTTTTGACGAGTAAAACTTTTTACAAACTCAAAACAAACAAGTAGTTATTGATGATAGAGCTATAACCGAGAGAGGAGGAGCAGAATTCTACCTGAGATCGTCTTCATTTATTGTCACGGGGGCAGCATTCAACCTCAGAATACATTTTCCAGTAGAAAAAAAGTTGCCCCAATATTAAAATTAACCCTTGCGCGGTTAGGAGAGATGTGTATACATACATACATATGTATGTATATATAATGTATATTTTATATATTTACCTTCCAAGTTCTTAAAAAAATTGAAAAACTTTGCAAAGGTGCTAGTTCTTAGTTTAATGGAAAAAGTCAAATATCTATTTAGAATTACAATTTAGGAGACAACAAAATGTGAAGCATATTTTATAAAGGAAAAAAAAAGGTTAGGGCCCCGGTAGTTTGGGGGCCCTGTATCATAGATACGGTGGTAGCTACGCCCTTGCATAAACAAATATTTTTCTCGTCAGTATTCACAAGAAAACAAACCCACATGTAAAACTGATTAAAATAAAAATGAATAAAAAGGGTAACCACACATAAAAGAAAATTGGTAAGATATAAGTTTTATTAAATTTTCTTCTGTTAATTAAATATTAATAAAACAGTTTTTGATTTTAAACTTGTCTCCAATAAGGTAAATTTTCACGTCACAAATTTATTTTCAAATTCTTATTTTCAAAGTTAACTTTTTTTTTATTTCGATAATAGGAATTTCCTTTTCTCTGTAATTTAATAGATTTTTGTGTGCGTGTGTATTGTTTTTAGGTCTGTATTTAATATTAACTTTAAAACTGTTATTAAAAAAATATTACATTTAAAATAATGACAATGTGCAAGAATGTTTTGCAATGTATTAATCAAAATGTGGGTTGTTTTTTATTCATGCCAAAGTTTTCAAAAGTTTTACTTCTTACAATTCGTATCATTATGATTTAAATTTTAAAATTAATCATTCAATTTTTAGATACAAATAATATTTCAATTTAAATGCATAACAATGTTTTATTGTCGATGTAATTTCAGAATCCTTTACATAGTAAAAAATCGTGTTTGATTTTTAATTTGTATAAATTTTTTGGCTAGATATACATATTGTAATGGATTGCCCTTTTAAATGGCTATAGGTCAGACGTTTCCCCTTCTCCATCTGTCATCTTGATCGACAGAAAAATTAAAAATTGAAACATCAAAACATGCCGCAATTTTTTACTTTAATGTTTGAGCCATTTCACATTCCCTTCCTTGGTTATGTATCCATTAAATTGAAAGGCGTTTTTATTAGATGATGAAAATTTTAGGTCAAAGAAGAAAAAATTCGAACGCGTAGTGTTGTTATACTCATTTTTAAAAATCCAGAACATGAACAAAAGTTGCATTTGGCTCGGTTTTACATATATTATCGATGTACCTTCACTGATACTTTTCTTGGTAGTTTTTTGATTGTGGAGAACGATGTTTAAGAACTTAGTAAATATCTCACAAATTGAGGAAGAATTGCATATAACTCATGGAAATTGAATTGTTTCTTACATAAGGTAATGCATATTAATATTTTAAGATCACATTTGCAAAATAGACTTTTTTTATTATATATATATGTAAATTTTTTCTCCCAATTCTTTTACATACAGTGGTTTAGAGCGCGTAAGTTTGTTCAATTGAAAAAACATAAATACAGGTAATTTTTAGACGTAGGTATTTTCATGAAATAAAAAAAATCCCTTTTTCAATTTTTGAAATTTGTTCGAGAACAAATATTTTTTTTAAAAAAATTAAACTAAAAGAATAAATTTTATTTTGTAGAATTGCGTACTTAGTGTGTGGCTTCCTTTGGGTCAAAAATATCTTTTATAGAAGTTTAAAATTATTTCGTCTTAAGCGTTTTCGTGTTAAACGTATTTCACTACATATTCAGTTTCTGGCCATAAATTTTGATTAGTCTAATGAATGGTCAATTTGCTATCGTGGAAAAGACATGCCTATTTGCATCTCAGATTTTTTTAGATAGATTTTTCTACTTTGTGAAAAAGATTTAGACAACAGCTTCATTAACTAGCCTGCATACTCACAGAATTTTTGAAAAGAAAATTTCATAAGAGTCTAAATCAGGGTCCCTTAACCTGGGACTACGCACCTTTGGGGGCACAGAAAATATTTCTGGGGTTGTAGTGAGAAATCCTTTAAATAAATTAAATTTTAGCCAAAAAAACACTTTAACACTAAGTAATGGCAAATTTCCCCAAAAATTGAAAGCAACGAGATGAGCTAAGAAAAAGGGAAACTCAATGAAGGCTTAAGTAATGTTATTAAACCAAGATTCCTCTGAGATGTAATTAAAAAAGAATTGTCCAGAAAAATATGGACCCCAAACAGTACTCAAGTGAGAAAAATGAATTTGTTTTCAATTTCATTTTTTATATCCCTTCATTTCTTCCTCTTAATTTTTCTTTCGCATTTAAACACAGTGCCTTATCAGTATATTAGCATACCGAAACCCTTTAATTTCTTTTTTAGTAGTTTAAAAAGTTTTTTTTGGGTGGGGGTGGGGGGTTAGAAAAGCAGTGTTCAGTGTTTTGTAAAAAAAATGAACACTATATATATTATTGTGGCTAAACTCATAATAGTTACAAATGTTTTATTAAATGTAAATTCTTGAAAATTTTTAAATTTATCTTTTTTAAGTAATATGTAAAAATATTGAGAGAAACGTTGATTTAAAAAGAGTACATTGTTTTATTCCTCTTCTGATTAATCCTAAGATTCTGTTTTTAGTGTTAATTTGTCAGTTGATTTAAGGCCTGATAAACTAGAACAGATCATTAATGATACCCCGAAATGGAATTAATCAAAAGATTTGACTAAAGGCCTCTCAGGACCCTTAACATATATCCCTGTACTCCCAAAAGACATCCTTCTTCAAACCAATGTAACTTAGCAATATAATAAAGCAATTATTTGAAATTTTTACCATATGATAATCATATATATTTACATTATTTCTCAAATTTTTAGAGAATTTGAGAAAAAAGTTATATAGAAATATAAATTGGACAATTTTTCAAAAATATGAAAATAAGTATTTTACACCGCACAGAATTCTGAAGTACAAAATTGATCAAAATTTACAAAATTAATTTTACTTGGTATAAAAATGTTCACTTTTGAAGCTATACAAACTTTTAAGAAATTTAGGGGAAAAAATATTTTTTAAATACAATTATAGCGAAAATTTTAAAATTTTAAGAAAAATAATTTTAAATTCAAATTAAAAAAATGTATTAATTTTTTTTTTTTGAAAATTGTTGTATAAGTTATGAAGAACCTTATTTTGAACACGTGTAGGAAATTTCAAATTGATATCATAAATAGTTTCTGAGAAATTCTGTACGCAAGTTAAAATTTGTTGTCTTAAGAAAAATGAAGTTAAAGATATGAAAGTGATAGGGTTTTTGTTTAAGTTTCACTAGTTATTTCTGAATAACTTCGGAAATTTTTACAGTATCGACAAAATTTTGGTATCAAAATGCTCAGAAATGTTAAAGCTTTAACACATTTTTTTTTAATTGAAAAATTTGCAATTTAAGAGACCTTAGAGCTCTTATTGATTTTGATGCTCTATTTTTTAATAATTTTGCACGTTGCTTAAGTTGCTTGAAAAATTGAAAACGAACTTGAATTGCCTGTCATTAATATGCTTTTGATACTAAATAAGAGTAAATAATTTTCATTTATTTTCATATTTAATTTTAGCTTTCTTGCTAAAAACTCTAACGGTATGACGATTAATATGTGCAAATATACAATTATAGTATTACTAACATTTTTTTCTCTTGATAAACGAATAATTTATAATCACAATAAGCGTTTTTAGGGCCCATTAGTGGGCATAAAACTATTACATTGTGTTTTATATAAAATATTTCAGCAAAAATCTCTTATTCCAAGGTGGGAGCGAAATCATAAGTTTTCTAAGGGTGACAACCTGGAAAAGGATTAAGAACCCTGATCTTAATTATTATTATCTTTAGTTCTTCTACTTCCTCATTAACTGTGGGAAAATTTCATTAATTTAAGAAACGCGGCCGATTTGCTCCTACTCCCACAAGTGCTCTTTTGATATTATCATTGTATACTTTACTCAAAATTTCTACAATGATTTCATTGTGACGAAATTTAGCATTATGAGCTTTATTACAAAAATTACATATTTCCTAAATTGCACAACTAGACAATTAACCAAAGCATATCATAATTTAATGCATTAATACACCGAACTAAGTGATAGGTGGGACTGAATAATAATTTAGGGGAAAAAACGTTTAATAAAATCGTAGATAACTCTAATGCAAAATCACAAACCGAAGTTGTTTTGATGTAGGAGGTTTCATAAAATCTAACAATAGTCTGGTGACTCAAAGATTTTTTCCCCGCAAAAATCCCTCGTAGCATGCTAATAATTTTTTTTATTCCTTGTTTTGTTGAAAAAATACGCTCATCGTTGGAGTCTGTATTTTTAAAAATTTGAAACCTATTTCAATTAAAATTTGACTTTCTGTCAAATTCCCGACTCATTGCCATTCGATCTTCTGATTGAACTGGATCTAAACCAGTGGACATGTAACAACAAGCACAATCTTCGTAGATAGGAAATAACACAAAATAAAATATTACGGCTAAGCGTCAATTCCACCTGATGTATCGGAATATATACATTAGCTAAACAGGAAGCGGGGAATGAGTAATGGAGTTGTGTAGCGCTTAAACAATTGATGAATTGACGAGGTTTGAAAATCGCGCAACTCCGATTTCGCGTAAGTCGAGGTATTACTGTTCTTTATTTACCTGCTTTTCAGTTCCTCAAAATTTCATGTGATCTTCACACGATGAATAGCTAATTAAATAATACTTGAGATCAAGCAACCCTTTTTGTGTTGCCGTGTGTGTATGTAGAAACGCACTCTTTAAGAATCTTCACATTATTCTTCATAATTGCATTTGAATACATTTCACAGTTACTTTTTGAAAATATAAGTTTAAGTGCTTACCCCAGTTGCAAGATATTTCTCTTTTGTAATAAATCCGTTAATCAATTTGCTGCATTAAAAAGATACATTGTGCAAAACATAGGCTTCGAATTACAATCGTTATTCTTAACTAATGCACACCTTTTTATAAATGGGAATAGCCCATGTGATTTAAATATATGGTTGGGAAATAAACAAGAATAAAAAAAATGCGCATCTAAAAATCAATTTGAAGTTTTTGTAAAATGTTTCATAGGAAACAAGGCAAATCCTATAGTCTCTTATTTAATTTATTTCATAGTTTTTTTTTTAAATTGACAGTTTTTATTCGATTAATTATTTTATGTAAATAAATGTTGTGAGTATTTTGACTCTATTCTAAATGCAATTTTATTCAAAATACAAGATCTATAAAAGAAAATAATTACTTTTGGAATTTAATGTCATGTAAAACTAATTTAATTTATAAATATTTGTTGCTATGCAGATTTTTAACATTCAAATTTCATTGTGTATTATCTCTATAAAATTAAATGTAAGAAAAAATTATCAGCTTTATTTTAAAAACTCTTAATAAATTTTCAGTTTCATATAAGTATCCTTGAAATACAGAGAGAGAGAAAAATCTTGTTCCATATATAAAGCCAAAATAAACATAGAATTCTATAATGAAGTTCGAATCATTCAGAAATTCAAGTAAATGGGATTTTACCACTCCTTATTATTGCTATTATCCCTTTATAAATAGGAATATATGTACAACTGATAGAAACAAATAAAAGAAAAAAAAATCTCGCTAGAGGAGCTATTTTATTTTTTTTAATTTCCAGTTATAAATAGGTTATTACGTAGCATAAAAAGTGTCATTTGATTAAAACACATTAAACTGCCAAATTTTTATAAATAAGTTTAGACAAAACACAAATAACTTGCTAATTCTTTAAATGATGTGATTAATAAACCTTCAAATCTAACAGACATTTGCGCGTAAAATTCTAAGTTTTTTAATAAAATTTTAAAAAAATGTTGAGAGAATATATATTAAACTCTCTTTAAAAGAAACCATTTCTTTGAAGTATACTATCTCTTATTTTTAACTTTCCTTTATGAATTTTTTTTTCTATTTTATTATTGCTTTATCTTTATTCCGAGATGACTTCCTTTTGAAAAAGCTTCAGGAGATTATTGCTGTTGATAAAATACTTGTTGCTACAATAATATCCAAACATTATGAATGCTTTACTTATTCAAATAGTATCTACCATCATATCTTTCATGTTTAGCATTCGAATCTAGTCTCTTAAAGAAAGATTTGTAACATTATTTCAGCCTGGTTTTCACAAGCATTAAATTATTTCTCGGATGCATTTTAACGAGGCTATTATGATGATGCAACGGTACGCAGCAAGAATTATTTTTATTGATCATAATCACTCCCCACCAATTAAAGAAAGAAGAAACATGTATTTTACATTTTGCTAAGAATAGAAGTTTCGAAAAAGCATTTTAAAAACAATTGCTATATGTATTTTTAACCTGTTATTGGTAAGCAGTATTAATGTGCTACTGGTGTACATATATTCAAGAGTTTCCCATCTTATTCCTTATTTATTTATTATATAGCTTATTTATTTTTATTTTTATTTTCTTCTCTCTGGAAATCTTCATGAGATGCTTTAAATGTTGAAATACGGCTTTAGGAAAATTTACCAGTCGAATCTTAAAACAACAAAGTTTAAAACAATTCAAATTATTTTACGATGAAAAATTATTTAGATTGAATTATACAGAATATTGAAATGAATGATCTATACTCTTGATTAAGATACCGAAATTACGATGAAGATGATATCTTGAATTGGCAATACTCTTCTATTCTCATCAAACTACGCGATAATTTTATCAAAGGCTGTAAATGTATTTTGTTCCTAAAATTCTTACGAGCAATATGAAAGCTACAAAACCCTTCTCAGTATAATTTCTCCTGTGGACAACTCCTCTCCCTTCTATATGTATATAGTGCATACACTTGTATGAAATAACATTACAGTAGAAAGTCGTTTATCCGAATGTTTATTATCCGGAGCGTCAAATATCCGAACCGAAGTCTGGATACGTTTTCGAACAGTGCAACACTATAAACAGTTGTTTCGCGTGAGGCCGGCCAAAAGTGACGGGAAAATCTAAGATGAGGGATATTTGGAGAATTTCAGTTGTGTGATTTGGTAAACATCTGCGCAGAATATTAGGTCAATTTGTTTTCAAGTAAAGGGGTGTATACTTGCTCTTTTGTTGAGTTTTCTTGATGTAGAAACCAGGAAGGCATGCGATGCAGAAGACTGGATTTCAAATGCTAAATGATGACGAGATTGTGACTTCCGTGCTAGAAAACTCCGACCCTGTCGACGATGAAACGAATGAAGACGAGGACAACAACAACGAAAGTAACAAGGGTCCATCAAATGCTGGCGCGTTTTCTGCGTTTAAGACAGCTATGGAGTGATACGAACAACAATCAGAGTGCTATCTTACTCAACTACTGCTGCTGAAGAGAATCGGAGACCATGCAGCGAGAAAACGAAGGTGTACTAAGTGATTATTTTCCACAATAAAAGTTGTGCGACATTTTGCACATATTTTGCTTTTTCTTCAAGCACGTTTCCTGCATGTGATGAGTTTCAATATTCGTATAGTGTCTGGTTTCATATACTGCGTGGATGGATCGCATTCGGTTTTCGGTTATCCGAACGGTGTCCGGTCCCAATTGATTCGGATAAACGACATTCTACTGTATATAAAAGGAGCAATTATATTGTCAAGGAGTTTTCACGTAATATAAATGCGTAATACCGTGATTTATGTGCTTCTCTATATTTTAGCACAGTGATTCTCAACCACTGTGCCACGGCATTTTTGTAACGTCAATTTTTTAAAAAAATTATTAATTATACTCTGAGAAAAAAACTAATAAAATCCGGAACATAATCATTCGACCACTTTATGGAAATAAACTAAGGTTTTTTGTGGTATATTTTACTTATTCTTTCGTGGGATATATGGAAGTGTATTACAGATAAGTAAAATTATTTTAAACTTATTTTATTATTAGTGTGCCACCAAATTCTGAAATCATTAAAAGGGTACCATAACGAAAAAAGGTTGAGAATCTCTGTTTTAACAAATTAAATATTATTATATAAGTAATATATATAGTAGTAGTAAAATAGAGAAAGATAGACAGAACATTAAGAGATATTAGACACAGTAGTACATTAGCAAACCCTTGGCCATAGGAACCAAGAATGTAGGTTATATACATAATATTCTAAATAAAAAAAGTAATAACGTATAAAAAAACATTGAAAAGGTATTAGAAATTTCAAATAAAATTTTACTTCTTAAAAAGGCACGAATGCAATGTTTATTTCCTATAAAAAGTTTAAAGTTGTTTTTTAGCTTTAGTAAAAGAACTTAAAGCAATTATGGGATATTCTTGATGGCAATTCTACAAATATCTGAAAGAGTAATTTAGGAATACATACTAAATAGACGAAAAAACAGAATACAAATACTTGTTAAAGGTAGCGATGTCTTTTACTAAACAAACGTTTAAAAATCCTGATTCTTATTATTCCTAAAGATTATTTTGGGCTGTGTCGAGTCTTTTAAATCCTGAAATATCAGATTTCTAATCAGTTATATTACTAATCATGCTATCATGGACCCAAGAGAATGTTTTATTTTGATGAAAAGTTCATACATTTGTTTGGTCTTTATGTAGGCATTTTTTCAATATGTTATAATATTTCAAATTCGTGGAAGATATTCTTTACCAGATAAATTAAATGCATATATTTTTACAATCATAAAATAAGCTCTAATTTTCAGATTTATATCGTAATTCCAAGAACATGAAAAAGAAAAATTTAAGTAAATTAGACCAACATGAATGATTAGAATGAACTGAAAGATTACTTATCCAATATAAGTATTATTAAAGATAATTTTAATAAGAAAATCCCTCCTATAAAAGACTATAATCATAATCGAATAGAGAAGGTATTTAAACAAATAATGGTTTTAAGCATGAATGTAGAGTTTCAGAATAACAAATAAGGATATTTAAATATAAATATTGTTCATTTCTGTTGTCAAAATTGGACTGAAAAAATTCAAATTATATATTTCAGAAAAGTTCTTCTAATAGTAAAAGAACGAATTTTAAATTAAATTATATAAATTCAAAATTTTATTGCTTAAGATCTGAGAAGTTAATTATTATATATATTTAGATTTATAACAGAAACACTCACTTACTAATTCTCTTATTTCTTACTGACTCAAAGAAAATCTAATATGGTAAATAATATTTTTAATTCTGTGACTCAGCACCTAATGAGTGACAAATAAATTCGCATAAGAAATGTCTTAATTCAGAGAACAGGAAACATGAATAACATTATTATAAAACAACTTGATAGAAAATGTATTAGATATTCATATACTCATAGAATGAATAGTCCAAAATAAAACTATACGGAATGATTCTCAAAACATGCGGCTTTGATCTCATTTTTTAAAACGTAACCTTTGTTTAAATGCTCGGCACTTCAAAAGGTAAGTTTATCCGAAATGTATGCAGTAAAAAAATGGGAGGAGAATTCATGAACAGGGTGGATTTACTAATCCAAGGCTGACTATGGAACATTAATAACACTTATAAGAGAGGAGATTGGTTTATGGGACAAGCGGATAATCTGGCCAGTCCCTGTATCAACAAACCAAGCAAACAAGGGACAAGTGTTGGATTACTGCTTTTATAAAACGTGACCTCACCAAGATATGTTCCTTTATGCTACAACCAACGAAGTGTGGCAAATGCATAATTCAATGGTTGGATGAGACATCAATGTGGATGCGTAAGCCCTCGTGTCAAAATGTTGCCCACAATCCAATTTAATGAGCTATAAACGGCTAGGATAGTCCTGCTGCCACATTCCACTTGCTCGTTGCAGACACGTTTCGAGAGGTGTTAGAGGTGTCAAGTGATGCAGGTGGGTCAAACTAGAATCCTAATAAACGTAATGAAATAAAAAGCAATAATATCCTCCCGACGCCAGCGGGTATGTGGTTAAGTATTCAGGTAAGTCGGATCTATGTCGAAATCTGTAAAAAATAATGAGTCTTTCAGAAAGCATGAGAATTTGAATAAAAATGTATGCAGTGAATCAATTAGCTCGTCGTTCATATCTTTAAGGAAACAACCTGGATATAAAAATTCCGTTCGATATTCTGATTTCAGTATTCTAAAAAAGGCAATTGTACAAAAGAAGTAAACATATTTAAACTTGATTGAAATGTATTAAAATTTCCTTTGGGGTTATTTAAAAATGACTAATTTAGAAATCACAATTAGAACAACACATGCACGCATGCTATTTTTCATATCCTAAATTAAAATAATTACATTTTACGGTAAATTTTACCCTTTTAAATCTTATAAATAAAACATTAATTTTCATAAATTAAGGTTCGTGAAAATTTTTAATACATTGTTAATAATTCTATGTAGACAGCTTGAGATGCGAAATAGGTTGACATGATTAAGATAAATAAGTTACGAGAAAGCAGTTGTTATCAAAAAATTTGTGACAAATCAATTCTGAAAAATGCAAACTATGTTTAGATATTGGTAACAAATTTATTGTGAAAAAGTTTCACATAAATGTTTTTAATAGCATAAATTGTGTAACTTTGAAAGTATTTTTATTATAACCATTAAACTTCCTTTAAAAAGAGAGCAAACTTTTCTTTAAACAGCAAATTTTAAATAATATAAACCAGTGCTTCTCAAATTTTCAACATTTGTGACACACTTTTCAATCACAATTTTCATCGCGCTCCCCTTCCACACAACAACATTATACTGATTGCACTGATAATGTACTTTGACGCTAAAGCTACACAATACGACTTTAATTATAAACCGAACAAATTATCAGGATAAGTAGTAAATTTTGTATATGACAAGCACATGGGAGAGTCACTAGTAATTTTTAAACTTGTTCTTAATTTAGTATTGATAATTTAATTATCAAATACACTGAGTAGTATTCATACATTTATAAGTATATTATCGCATTGTAAATGTGTATTTTATTTTTTATTATGTCAGAATGTATTTTGTTTTGTTTCCTTTCAGTAAATTAATAATTTTTTAAATAATCTTTTATTTTCGGCTTTTAGATAGGCTCGTGCCCCCCCCCCCCCATGCAAGGTTATCACTTCCCCTAGTCTGAGAAACGCTGGTATAAACTAAATATAGTAATTTGTTACTACGATAAAGATGAATAGCATTGCAATTTTTTTTTTTTTATGCTTACTCATATTTAATAAGAAGAGCGTTTCTTTTTTGTTTCAACAAATTATCACAATCCCTTCAAAAATCTATACTGTATTTTTGTTTTATATACATGAATCTTTTAAAGAGTTCGCCAAAATTTGCAGTGACAGGTTTTAAACAATTTGTTCTCAATTATTTACAGAGTTGATGTTAAGTTATTTGTACGATGAGCATTTTTGCTAGAGCTTAATCATGTAACATTTAGTTATTTCGTGATAATTACAGGAAAACGCATGTTTCTACGAAGCGTTTTAAATCTAAAACGCTAAGTAATATCTGATGAAATTGATATTTACCTTTATCCCCTTTTACAATCAGAAACCTGACTTCGAAAACTTTTTAAGAGTCAGCGCTCATTCCGTTTATTCTTTTCTAGCCAAACCCCAATTCAAAATTTTCTGTTTTTATTCTTACCTAAGTATAGACCAATGACAAATGAACAATCAAAGCATGTTTTCAGACAATAGAAACCAAAAAAAGGTTGTGTCTAAATCCGATTACTTTTTAAAATAATTATAGTTTTTTAAGAGATCTGTTGTGCTCTTTTGAGAAAAGAGTATAACTCTTATTCTTTTAAAAAAAATTTAACGTAAGATAAAATAGTTAGTTAAAAATGTCCACAACAAAGCTTTTCTTAAAAATCAATCCCATTTTTCTAATCACTGATAAGTAACAAGTATAAAAGCTGTTTATATAAATAATTATGTCTATACCGTTTTTGTTTGCTTAAATAAACCTTCCGTTTATTTTATATAGATAAGTTTTATCGAATTGCAATTTTTATTCATTTTTCAAAATATGTCTTCAAATAGCTGCTTCTACTTCTTGATTTCAAATATTTGTTTTATCGGAAAACAATTAACATATACACATACACAACATTTTGGATATAAAAATTACAACATGAAATTATATATATATATATATAAAATATTATATGAATATATATTTGGAACTATAGTAAAATTTTTATTTTACAAATTAAATGGTAACGGATCTAAAGGCAAATTGTAACAATTGCAATTTAAACACTGAGAATACTTATTAGTCATATTTTCTCATGATCCTGAAATTATATATTTTCGTTGCTGATGTTTTGTTTCGATGTGGATATTTATCCACATGGTTATAATTCACCGGAAAATAACATTGTTTTAATGCTTAAACTATTTAAATTTTGTAAAATAAATATAATGTATTGAATTTTTATATCTTAGTGATATGTTTCATGATTTCAAAAGTATTTTAAGTTAAATTTTGCTTGACGTAATTAAAATGGTTTTTGATTTACAACTCTGACACAAAATTTCGTTCACAATATAAATTTATTAAAGCAATTAATTTAGTTAAATGTAATCAGCTAAATTAGAAATAGCCTTGTTAAAAGCAATTAGTTATGTTATCTTTTTTTTAAATTTTAGGACAATGATCTTGGGGGGGGGGGAGACTAGAACGCATTAAAAGTGTCTTTTTTAGGTTTAATACTAAGAAATAAGAAATCACACCCATCGATATCTGCTTATAGAGAAATCCGATGAAGAAAGGATAGTCAATATTTTTTTATTCTAGAAAATGTAGTATATTAGACATTTTTTAAATTACAAACGGTCAGTTTTGCATACTTATACAGTAGAACTTGTTTTTGTGTGTTCCTTTTTTATGTGATTTTTCCTGTACGATCTTTTTTTATACTGTATATGAATTTTAACGGCTTTGACGCCACTGTAATGTTTTCTATCAATGTACCAGGGCCGTATCGGAGAATGTTAGGGTGCCCCTGCAAATTCAGGCTTTTCTTTTAATAATGTATTAATTAGATAAATACGTACTTGACGTTAGTCGGGCCTTGTCCCCCCTTCTTCGCGATGCAGGGGCTGGGGTGTACGTTATGCCACTGTAATGTACATATATTCACTTCAAGACGCTCTGATTATTTGCTATAAATAGTCTCTCGACAATGCCCATTCAGTTGCTTTATCTCAACGCTCCAACAGCCCGTGCTTGATTAAAGAAGAAACTTTCAATGACAGTGACATTATCAATAATTTCATAAGATATAAAGACGGACAAGGAGAACCGGATCTTTTGAGAGCGGATAAAATATATGCAGGGATACAGCTTTCCAACAAATTGGAAAAGCATTTTCTTAAAATAGATACCAATTCCGAGGAGTATGAAATTCCACACACAAAAAGAGCTTCGATCATGCATATCTAGTTATCGTGACATTTACAAGCAACTGATCAACCAACCTTCGTCTCAAAAACTTATGTCTTACTTTATAGTGCCAAAAAACAAATCCATTGAAATTGTATCTTCAAGTGACGCGAAAGCTCTTTTGAACTTATTCATCACAGGCAGATTAAGCGTTTTGGATTACGATGAGTAACAGTGAATTATGTATGTGCATTTTGAAAACTTCTCCATATATACAATGAGAAATTAAATGTTTTTAAAATGCTTCCATGTGTAATTCAATAATTTATTTTGTTATAGAAGCATTTTCTCATAACTTTCGTAAATTATTGGCGTATTTTCTAACTGAAACTTTTTTTTCTTGTGGTCCCTCTCCACCGCATAAAAAATGAAAAATATCTGTAGTATTTCGACGATGTTGTTTGTTATATGTAAATATGTGTGAAGTTGTCGAACATTTTTTTTGTACGGTTTTTTATGCGGTCCCTATCTACCGCACAAAAACTGGTTTTACTGTACAATTCTCTTAATTTTTTTATTAAAGATATTCAAAAGTTATTTTAAGTTCTCTATATTTTAAATCTTTATGCGTTTTTAAAGAAAACTTTATCAAAAGGAAACATTTTACTTTTAGAAAAGAATATTTTTAAAAGCAAATTTACAAGAGATTAGACTTATAGGCTTTATTTTAAATTAAAAATTAATAGCTGATATTTATAAGATTCTTCTATAAAATTTTCTTACAATCAATCGTGCAATTAAATGTGCTCCAGAAGATGAAAAATTGGAAACTTTAACACGTTGCAATACGGAAGACAGACAATAAAACTTTAAGATATGAAACTGCAATACGACGACAAATTCTACCGTACATATCTTTTCCATTCTCTTTTTCAGAAGTACTTTATCATAAATTTCGTAAATAATTGGCGTATTTTCGAAGTGAAACTTTTTTTATGCGGTCCCTCTCTACCGCATAAAAAAAATTCTGTAGTTGTTTCGACGAAGTTGCTTGTTATTTGTAAGAGTTTATAAAATTTTCGAAAATTTTTTGTGCGGTTTATTTTTTTATGCGGTCTCTATATACCGCACAAAAACAGGTTTTACTGTATAGTTGTTTTCAAAATTACACAATTAGTATAGGACGTAAAAGGAAGCGAAAGGGAAGAAACTTTCTATATTGAGGAAAGAGGAAGCTAATTCTTTCATTTCGTCTTTTGAATTATTTTTTAACATTCTCACAAATCCTTAAGTTTTCTTGAATATATTGACGCAATCCAGTGGCGCACACGAAAAGGGGGGGGGGGTCCTACGGGTCCAAACCCCCCTCAAGGCCCTTGAGTTTTTTTCGATTGATGACAATCCTATATATATAACGTAAAATTTAATTAAGTACTTGTAATTAACAATTTATTTTATTAATTAATGCTAATTCAATAATTTATTTTTTACAGTTTTTTGTTAACAAAATTGACATAATCAGAAGAATCAATTGGTGTTGTCTTGAGGTATGATACGAGTTGGGGGACTTTCGACCATGGCCCCCCCCCCCCCCTGAAAATTTTTTGTGTGCGCCACTGACGCAATCTCGTTTCAAAAATGTGTACAAGGGAATATAATGAAATGAAATATGTATACTTTAAAAAAATTTACAGAAAAATTAGATTTACTTTCCAATTGTTGAGATGCAATTGAAAGATATTTATTATTATCAATGTAACAAATAATACTTCATTAGTCATAAAAATATTTTTACAAAGCTAAAATTTACACCAAGAGAGTAATCTGTGAGCGTTTGTCTTGAACGCATTTGGATGCCCATTTTTGCTCGGTGACGGCGGTAGCCAAATGGTCTAGGCATCGGATCGTGGCTAGCATGTCATGAGTTCGGTCCCAGTACCACTGAAGACGCGCCGTGTAGGGGAGCAATGCACGTTAAATCTGGCGAGAGCTCAAACGTCCTCCCGTTGGTGTGGTGTGGTAGTTAGGAGAGGGGGATTCCAGCTCAGGTGTCGTCCGCGTCACTTGACCATGGTTCAAAATTACGCGGACCGTCCCCAAAAGCCCTCGTGTAACTGAACAGTGGGACATTAATATTCACTCACTCACTCACCCATTTTTGATCGACGCATACGCTGGCTAATCATAGCCAGTACGCATAGTATAATTTCGAACTTCTATCAGGATAATGAAAACAATGTTTGCTGGAACCCTACTTCAACTTTGATTTCGGACAAATTTAACATGCCACTGTCCCTTTATACTATAGCTGTTTATTGGGATCAGGGCTCGAACGCGCTTTCGATTAAAGCATCGCCTGCCGCTAATTCGAACCCAGCACTTGGTTATCGCAGCCCGTTACATGAGTAGAGATTAAAATAATTACAACTCCCATTATACTTAAAAATACAAGTTTGAAATATATACAACATTTTTAAATACAGAAAACTATTTTTTGTTGTTATTCGAACACATTTTGTCAATAAATGAATGTGAACAAATTGTTACTTTAATATTAAATAAAATTGTCATTTATATGTCATTTGTTATGAAGTCATTTTAGCATAAAATAAATTTTTCATTTACTTAAACAATTATACTGAAACGAGGAGTAAGAAATTATTATACTCATTAGCTCGGCAGTAAAATAATTGAATTTTTCATTACGTCTCGTTATTTTGAGCAGAAATTTAAGTTGAGAATTGACTGTGTCCAATGAACATCATTTTAATATTGTTCTTTGAAACTGCATGCTATTATTATTAAAAGCATCATTTCTGAAAAAATCATAATATGAAGTATTTTTGACAGGCCCAGATCTTCCAAGCTATCTTTTACCACCTTTTCGGAAAGCAAAGAGGATTCGGACAGCATTCTCGGCTTCCCAGCTTATGAAGTTAGAAAGTGCATTTGACAAAAATCACTACGTCACGGGTAATGAAAGGAAGCAGCTAGCTGAGAGCTTAGGATTAACGGAAACACAGGTAAGTTTCAATATAATTTCGTAATATGTACTCTCAATTGTTAGCTAGCATTTATCACGAAAATATATTTCGGTAACGTGAAGTTTCGGAAGTTAAAAAGCATGCGTGTTTAGATTTTTGATGAAATATTTCTCATTTTAAAATACTTTACATTAAAAATAATTGTAGATTTTTTTGATCTTGTCGTTACTAGTGGAGTTCCAATAACAGTATTAGTACCACATATTTTATTTCGTTGAATTCACGAAAAGTACCTGAAATGAGGATTTATGCTTTGGGTGTGACAAAAACATATACTGATATATTTTTTAACATTATATATAACTCTTTTTAAATTTAAAATCACCATCACTAAAAAAAAAAATTGATATCGGGCAGCACATCTTTTGTGTTACAGGTTCAAGCGGAAAACAGTTTCAGCATTCTAAGGAATTTATGTTCAATGGCTTTGTTGTAGGTTTTAGGAGGGATTTCATTTGGAAAGGGAGAGGGGGAAAGTAAACAGTTTATTTTATACTTTTCTTTTTAAATTGTAAATAATTTTTAAGAAATAAAGGATTTTAAAAAAATTTAGAGTTGCCAAAAGAGTTTTTATCCTTATCCCTGTTCTCCTTAACAATATATTGCACAATCTGTTAGTAACAAATATTAAATGAAATTGCTTGTTCATCCAAGCTACCAATATTTATATCAAAAGTAATTTCACGTTAAATCTACCTATTTTCCAAACATAAAGTAGATTGAGGATTTCAAAATTTAACGAGATCATTTAGCAATCAATTGCTTTTGTTGAAACGATAAATGTTTATCCACAGTAATAGAGCAGGAACAGTATTTCGCAATTTAATTGATACTATAATCTGTCAGTAAGAAATATTCATAGAATTTGAACATTCCTCAAATTTGATAAAAAGGAAATATATAGGAGTCAATATCTCGAAACTTTTTCACTTATTTATCATTTCTTATAAATAATTTCTATAATTTAATATTTTTAAAATAAAATATTTTGTTCGCATGATTAATTTAAATATTTAACTTTTTAAAAACATCCAGATATTTTTAATATCCATAAAAGTTTAGTACCAGAATTAAGATTTTGAACTCTAAACATACACACAGTCCGATTCTCCCGATCTCTAAAATTTTGGACAAGGTTAGTTTCGACTAAGTCACTTAACTAGATATGAAGAAAAAAATTAAGATTTTAAATTTTCGCAATACTTTTCATATTTATATGCTCTTCTAAGAAATAAATTTCGTTTATTTTTATAGCAAGGAATCGGCATTTTTTTCTGATTGTTATTTCTACAAGAAGCTCTCGTTTTATTTCCCTCTTTATTTTCATAAACAAGAAATATTTTTTGTTATGGTTATTTCTGAACTTTTTGCAATTTCAACGAGATATGCTATATAAAGGATATGGGATTTGGTCAATTGGTATTGAAATACAAATAGTGTAAAAAATGTTTATGTTGAGAAAAAGTTCAAGAGGAAAAAATCATAATACATGTTATTACCTTATTCTCCCTAAAGAACAGTTTGATTTCGGTCAATCTTGGATATGATAACTTATTTTCTTGGTGTATGAGTATATAATGGTGTCCAACGTTTTTATATTTGGTTTTATTGAAAGCAACATGATGTTTATAGTTTTTCTAATGAAAAAGATTCCTAATAGAATAGTAAATAAGATAACAGTATGCATTAAAAATCAGGGGAGAGGCAAAATTTGTGTACGTACTGATGCTAGGAATGTTTGTCTAAATGTTCTGTTTTAGAAACAACATAAAATCTAAATTGTAGCTATTCTTTACGCCACGTAGCACCTAGGTGAGGCCCAATCTCGATGTTATCTTTGACATACGATCATTTTGTAACGTGAGGTATTCATTCCCCTTTAACTGCACAACCAAGTAGCTTCTATGAAAGTAAAAGAACGATTAAACGACTGCACACACCCTCAATAGCCTACGTTGGCTCCTTCTATATCTACTAACTCCCCCCTCCTTTCCTACAGATAACCTAGAATATATTTTCCCCTACTGACTGCCTTATCTACTCTAGTAGTAGTCACAGTTGGGTTTCTGACTGGATGAAATGGTAAGCCAACTGTTTCCAGAGGCCTGCTGTGTTCAGAGTCACACTTTCGTGGTGCTAAATCCTTCGTGTTGTTTACAAGTTGAAGCGGCCAGCTTACC
>BMAO01036794.1:0-17257 GCA_019973975.1 Trichonephila clavata
TTTTTCTCCCGCTTCTTTTATTGTGATAGTGGATATACACCTTTTAAAAAATTCTGAGTGAAGTTTCCTTTTTTGACTGGAGAAAATGGAAAGGAATTTCGAATGCTTAGCGTAATCCAGTCAAGGGGAACTTTTAGTTAGGGAAAAAGATTTACCACGTTTTATTTATTTTCCCTTTTCCTTTTTTTGAATATATTTAACTCTTTACGCCTGCTTTCTCTGAACGCCATCATTAAACAAGAGGGCTGTAAAATGACTTTCTAAGTATCGAAGAATGTAATAACCGAGCTTAAGAACGAGATTTTAATAGGTTAAACACCATGTTCGGCTCTTAATAGAGATTTGCTTAAAGCTCTGAATAATAGAGGGGCATTGGAACATTAAAAGTTCTAGTTTCTTAAAAGAGTTACAAATTAGATTATTAAAATTGTGAGCTTTACTAAAGTGCAGGTATTAAGTATTTGCTGATTTTTTCCCATAAAAAATTTCTGGTAATTAGGAAATTTTGTTTTTTGTTTTTATTTTATGCATAAATGTTATAGGCTGTTTTTTTAAATGTAAATTAGAAGAAATATTTTTTCGCCTTGAGCTAAGACTTGTTTTCTGCTTTTTTATCATCCACAGGAATTATAAAACTGTATCGTTGTTTTATATGTTCATTTATTTGTGGTACTTTTAAATATTATTGAACATTTATCTAGGAAAGATAAATACAAGGTAAACTTCGGTAAATTTAATTCTTACCATTCTCCTCAGATGATATAAAAAAGAACAAGGGTTGAATGAAGCATAAGGCATTTTTGGTAAACTCATCGACAGATTTTTAAGGAGCGAGTGAGTGCTTATAACCCTTACTTCATTCCGAGTTGAGTTCGGGCCGGTGGAACGAACCAACCTTGCTCATCCCGAGTGTAGCTCGGACATTGTGAAAATTTTACACTGCGCATTCGGTGTCTTCCCAATTATTTCACATGTGTTTTTATGGTTTCGAACAATTGAAAAGTACCACTCGATGTAATTTTCTGCAAAAAGAGGACGTTCTGCTACTGAGCACCACTCTTCTCGCTCGTTTGAAAGACACTTTGTTGACTACTTCCTCCAACAAAGAAGAAAACTAACCCAACACGACAGTGTATTATTTTCTGCTCATAGAGTGTAAAGGAAGAATGTAATAAGAGAAACAAGATTCTACTGTACAGATTGCGGTGTTGGGTACGTGCAATACCGTGTTTTCGAATTATCATATATGATTAATTTTGATTAATAATTTCTTATGTAAATGCAAAAAGATGTAAATAAAATTTATAATTCAAGATAAAATTTAGGTATTTCCAAGCTTTGTATTTATATTTAATATGAATTGGCTCCAAAATTAATTATTTTTGCCATGCAGAAAGCCAACTTTACAGGTAAACTACTCATTTATTTAAATAGTTTTTTTACATTAATTTTTAGGAAATTTTGTATGCGAATGAGGCTTTAATGTTTAAAAAAGATACATTTGTTTATAAATAAGTATAGAATAATTGACATTTTTTTGGATCCATAATCCAGAAATAAAATGAGCCTGGAAGGATTTAACGTTCAATTTAATGCTATAAAAATGCATTAGTGGTCAATAATTAAACATTCATTTTATTTTAGGATATTTAAAACAAATCATAACATATAATTATGGAAAATATTTCTTTTTGAAATAACAGCATTTAATAGTACATTATTTGAAAGTAAATATTATTTAAAAACGCTAAATGTGTGCTTTATATAAAATCTAATTTAGCAATTAATAATCTTTAAACAGCTACTGAATGTATTTTTCAGTTTTAAGACTAAGTTAATAATAACGGCAATTATGTGAATATTACAGACATTTTATAATGATTATAACATGTTTTTTCGATCATCAGATTCTTTCAATCACAAACTACATTCTTACAAACTTACATTTCTTTACAACTAGATATGTTAATTGGAGTTTACATAGAATTCCAGAATGGATGTTAGGAATTTATCACAATTAAAGCATTTACAATTGGTTATGTGTCGATATATTAATGTACTGGTTAAAGTATAGAAACAGGTGGCCCTTCAGCTAAGCTAATATTTTGGCGATCAAAATCAAACGCCAAACTACCGAGAGTAATGAAGCGAAGCCGAAGTAATGAAAAGACGAATTATTCTGGCATCTAGATAAACATCGTTAAATCTAAGGGTAACCTATTCTACACTTTAACCTAATATACTATAAAACTTAACGGTTGATTATAAAAAGTTACCAAGAAAAATGATTCTAAATAGTTTGTTCAAAACAGCAAAATTATTTCTGTTATTGAACTGATTTATTGATTGTCAGTGAATGGCGCAATTAGAAGTAATAAAGGGAAAGGCGAATTCTGAGTTGAGACTAAGATTAAGATATCCTATATTTTTATATTACCGAATGCTATTAGAAATATAAAATTTCAAACTAACTTTTATAAAACTTCATTTTTTTTTTGGATTTATCATTATTGCATACTTAAGATCTTACAGTGTTCGATGAATTTTTACTTGATTTCATCACTAAACCAACAAATAAATGTTTTCAAAATTCACCGTTTTTAAAGTACTTTCCACTAGCCATTATACGCATTTTACTTCGATCACCGAATTCACTGAAGCATCATGGAACACTATTTTTGAAAAGAGATTAAAGAGCAGTTTTCATAGTTGAGTTTCCCATCCTCTACATTAAAGAATTCTTGCGGTATATTTTCTTTTTACCTCTAGAAAATGGAGGGAAAACCTTTTCAAATGGTAGGCTCTTTGCAGCATTTGATTCTCACTTTGTTTAATCAGCCGTATTAAAAAATAATAAAAGAATATGTATTTTTTGTACACACAACCTCTTTTTTTATATGTTAATAAAATAAGCATATTTGTTTTGTTTTTTTTCAAAATTATACTTTTTATCGAAATAATATATAATCTTTGCTGTCTTAAGGTATCTGACTACCTTAAAATTGAGAATTTTGCTGAAAATTGATAATTCTTTTTATGATTTTATTTTATAGACCATTTTATTAGCTTTATAAAAAATACCAAGTTTATTATTTTCTGTTCAATAGAACAATAACTACGAGTGTTTTAGTAAAAGCAGATGCCATTACACTTTGAGCAAGATGTCATACTTTAAAATGCGTTTACTCGAAATGTGTTTTTTGAAAATGATTAAACATGCCCAGCGATTGCTAATAAGTTTTGAAATTTTTTTTTATCCTACGCCCGTCTTTGGCATCGCTGCCATTAATCGACGAGCAGCCCAATAAAATAATGAAGAAGCATAGAAAGGATTAAAATTTGTCTCCGTAGAGTTGTCTACAAAAAACTTTAAAACAATATGGCAGTGTCTGAGGTGGTCACCATCCATTTTACCCTGGTTGCACAGAGGGCACCAAGCAGAATCCTTTACTCCAATGCGATGCAAATGCCTTTGCAAGTAGTCGTGTCCAGTAAGTAAACGAAAGCACGCAACTCCAACTGATCCAGGCAGGGAACGGGAATACCTTTTTTGTTAAGCAAGATGTTCCACCTTTTACCTGCAGCTGCTTCACCATACAAGAAGATTCTATTAAGTTGCAGTTTACTGTAAATGATTCTTTTGATGTTACGCAGAGGCAAAGGAGAGTCAGGTTGGGACATGAGACATCCCTCTTTAGCAAGCCTGCCTTCTCATTTCCAGAAACGTTACAGTGGCTGGGAATCCCCTGGAGAACAATTTTTTTTCTCTAGACTTCCAAAGTTCAGCTAATTTCATTCTACATGAATTCACTAGAGCGTTTTCATTATATCTTGAGTTTATTAGAGACAAAATGGCTGCTTGAAAATCGACGAAGAATACAATATTATGTTCAGAACAGCTTCACAATTTATCAATCGCAAATGATATATTGCCGCTATCTCACCATCAAAATTGTCACAATACTTTCCAACAGCATAACTAATACTGAAAGCAGGTGGTTTCAGTCGCCTTCACGTGGTGCCTCCTGTTTGAAATAAATGACTGATAAATTATCGCCTTAAAGTATCGCCCTTTCTGATGATGAAGTTTTGAAAATAATTAGCTGAAATTTTTTGTGTACGTTTTTTATAATAGTAGAAGTATTTTAATCTTCAGGTATATCAATCACTGTTTTATTACAAAATTTAAAGTCCGTTATGTTAATATAATCATTAAGCAATTTCATATAATAACTAAGATAAAGTGTTCTAATTTTTGTAAAAATTAAAATATCTCTTATCCAGAAAGTCATTTCAAAACTGAATAAGATAGCAACACATCAGAAATTAGAAATTTGTTCATAAACTTTTGGTATAAAATGGGCCCCATTGATGTTATTTTTTGTAAATTTTAACTATTTTTTCCCATTTTACTAATACTAATTTATTTTTCTCTTCTTAGTTATGCATATTTTTCTTTAGAATGTACTAAACAAATCTAAAAACTACGAAAAATCCCCATATCTCCATTTTTTTTAGAAAAAAATTTGCCGCAAGTGGTCGGATACCTTAAGAACTAGTACATGTAACTCTTGCCATATTTGAAAGTTAAATATTTAAATTTCAAATAATTTAATATATTTAAATTGATATATTATGTACAATAATTACAAGCTGGTATTTAAAATATATAACCTCATAAATAAATCCCCCTATTTTCACTGCAATATGAAAAAATACAGGGTGAATTCAAATTAGTTTGGCAAAAGGAGTGATTTATTTCATGGAATATAAAGGGAAAAAATTAAAGTACATATTGTTGTTTGATAGAGAAATAGTCCAAATTTACTATTATCATAAAAGTTTGATGTGGCTGCATTTCATTACTTTTCAAAAGCCTCATACGTAACCCAGTTCTTGCCCCAGGTTTCACAGCATGTTTCCGTTGATCAAATGAATTGCGGTGCTAATTCTTGATTTTGTTTAGGAATAGACAGAAAATAGAGAAGTTTACTCTGGATCCCTTACAAAACCCTACACTGACATACAGTGGTGAAAAATCTGGTGATCGTAGAGGCCATTGAACAACACCTTCAGAACAATCCAAACTGGTACCTCTGTATTAGGGAAAGACGTAATATCGTTGTGGCAGTGACAAGACATGCAATCCTGTTGAAAAATGTAATCTCCTGGCATTTTTTCTTTGAGGGAAGGCATGATGAAGATTTGTAGCATGTTTAGGTAAATACGTCGTTTATCCGAACGTTTATTATTCGGAGCTTCAAATATCTGAATCAAAGTCCGGATACATTTTCGAACTGTGCAATGATCAACACTTGTTTCGTGTGAAGCCAAAAGTGACGGGAAAACTCAGGATGAGGGATATTTGGGGAATTTCATTTATGGTGATTTGGTAAACATCTGCGCGAAATATTAGGTCAGTTTGTTTCAAAGTGAGGGGGTGTATACGTGCTCTTTTGTTGAGTTTTGTTGATGTAGAAACCTGGATGGCATGTGATGAAGAAGACTGTGGATTTCAAATGCTAAATGACGAGATTGTGACTTCCGTGCAAGAAGAATCCGACCCTGTCGACGGTGAAACGGATGAAGACGAGAACAACAACAAAAACAAAAGTAGCATGGTATCCATCAAATGCTTACGCTTTACTGTGTTAGAGACAGCCATAGAGTGGTACGAACAACAATCAGAGTGCTGTCCGACTCAACTACTGCTGCCCAAGAGAATCAGAAACCTTGCAGTGAAAAAACAAAGGTGTACAATGGTACAGCGTAAAATAAGTGATTATTTTCAACAATCAAGGTAAAATTGCGATATTTTGCCTCTATTTGGCTTTTTCTTCGAGCACGTTTCCCGCATGTGATGATTTTCAATATTTGTATAGTGTCCAGTATCACATACTGCATGGATCAAATTCGGTTTTCGGTTATCCGAACAATCGCGTATCCGAACGGTGTCCGGTCCCAATTGATTCGGATAAACGTCGTTCTACTCTACCATAAAACAATAGAATCTATTTTCTGGGTTTTTTTTCTCGTTTTCTCGAAAAAAATTTCGTCATACTTGAAAAGCAGACCAATTTTCAAAATCATCGTTGTACGTCAACATTATCATAATGTCGAACAAAGAATTATTACCACGCGCTAAATGATGACGTCAGTTAGGATACCTAACGCCATCTATGAACAAACTTAAGATATATTACTGCTATTCTAACTTTAAACGAGCTAATTTCAATTTATATTTCGGAAGCTCCTAATTAAGAAATTGCCCAATTAATTTATAGACATTCTGTATTAGACAAATCATATATATATCTATATATATAAAGGAGAAAAGCGACTCAACTGACTGACTGATCACGAAATCTCTGGAACTATTTAACCTACAGACTTGAAATTCGGTAGACATGTTCCTTTGATAGAGTAGACATCATCTAAGAAAGGATTTTCCGAAATTCGAAACGCAAGGGGCGTTATGGGGGGTTAAGGGGCGTTAATAATAATTGTTTCCATGTTTAAACTACTTGATGTACAATCTTGAAATTGGGTAAGCGGATTCCTTTCAGAGAGTAGAGATCCGCTACAAAATGAGTTTGGTGAAAATCGACCCCCAAGTGGCGTTGCAGGGGCTTAGGGGGCGTTATAGATAATTATTTCCATTTTTAGACTATTTGACGCACTGTCTTTAAATTTGATATATAGATTCCTTTCGTAGAATAATGATCAGTTACAAAACGGGTTTTGTGGAAACAGACTTCTAAGTGGCGTTGCGGGGAATTAAGGGGCGTAATAGATAAATATATCCGTTTTTAAACTACTTCACCTACCTGCTTGAAAATTGGTAGGTAAGTTTCTTTCCTGGAGTAAATATCCGCTACGAAATGGGTTTTGGGAAAATTGACCCCCAAGGGGTTGTTGCGGGGGCGGGGGGTTTAAGGGGCGTTATAAATTCCTATTTTTAAGTTATTAGACGTACAGTCTTGAAACTTAGTAAGCAGATTCCTCTCATAGGGTAGAGATACGCTAAAAATGGGTTTCGTGAAAATTGCCCCCAAGTGGCGTTGAGGGGACTAAAGGGGCGTTATAGATAATTATTTCCATTTTTAAACTATTAGACGCACAGTCTTTA
Organism: Trichonephila clavata; assembly: GCA_019973975.1. Classification (NCBI taxonomy): domain Eukaryota; kingdom Metazoa; phylum Arthropoda; class Arachnida; order Araneae; family Nephilidae; genus Trichonephila; species Trichonephila clavata. The sequence goes on from BMAO01036794.1 coordinate 7,130, forward strand.
TATTTGATAAAAAGATTTCTTTCATAGAGTAGAGATCAGCTATAAGAAGGTTTTGTGAAAACAGACCACTAAGTGGCGTTGCAGGGGAATAAGTGGCGTAGGAGATAAATATTTTCGTTTTTAAACTATTTGACCTACCTGCTTGAAAATTGGTAGGAATGTTTCTTTCATGGAGTAAATATCCGCTACAAAACGGGTTTGGAGAAAACTGACCCCCAAGGGGTGTTGCGGGGGGTTAAGGGCAGATATAAATAAATATTTCTTTTTTAAACTATTAGACTCATAGTCTTGAAATTTCGTTAGCAGATTCCTCTCATAGGATAGAAATACACTGTAAAATGTGTTTTGTGAAAATCGACCCCTAGGTGGTGTTGCGGGGGTTCAAGGGGCGTTATTGATATTTTTTTTGCATTTTTACTTAATTGGACGCACAGTCTTCAAATTTTGATAAGCAGATTCCTTTCATAGAGTGCAATTCCCCTACAAAATGGGTTTTGTGAAAACAGACCCAGAAGTGGCGTTGCGGGGGCTCAAGTGGCGTTATAGACAATTATCCCCATTTTTAAACTGTTAGACGTACAGTCTTGAAATTTGATAGCAGATTCCTTTCGTAAAGTAGAGAACCGCTACAAAATGGGTTTCGCGAATATCAACTACCAAGTTTAATTTCGGGATATTAAGAGGCGTAATCGATAAATATTTCCATTTTTAAACTACTTGATCATCCTGCTTGAAAATTGGTAGGCATGTTCCTTTCATGAAATAGAGTTCCTCTAACAAAGAGTAAAATGAAAATTGACCCCAAAGATGTTTGCGAGGGGTCAAGAGGAGTTACAGAAAAAAATTCCTGTTTTTAACTGTTAGACCCTTATACTTGAAATTTGTTAAGCATGTTTCTTTTGTTGAATAGGGAACCACTAAGAATAAATTTTAAGCAAATCAAGTTCTGGGGGTTTGCAGGGGTTACTGGGACATATTGACAAAAAAATTACTTTTTTCGAGCTACAAGGACTATAATAATGAAATTTGGTTTGCATTTTTCTTTTGTTGAATTGAAATCCGCTAAGAGCAGTAATTTTGGAAAACGGCTCTCAACGGGATTACGGGGATATTTATAGTAAAACTTTTGCTTTTTTCTGTTAGATTTAGACTTGAAATTTGGCTTGCATGTTCAATTTACGGAGTAGAGATCCACCGAAAATTGGTTTTGCGGGAATCCACTTGGTTTTTGAGTTACTAAAGAGGAAACATCATTCTATGCTTCAATTTTATAGATTTTTAGAAAATACAAATTAGATGAGTTCTGCCCTTTTTTTTTATCAACAGATGACAGTTACAGGTATAAGTATGTTTTTCAATTCAATCGAATTCTTAATGCTAGGACTTAGATATCAAAAATTTATACATATATATAAGCAGTAAAAATTTATAAAACATCATGAAATACCCAGCGAAGCGGGCGGGTAACAGCTAGTATATATATATATATATATAGAAGAAAAAGTGTCTCTCGCCCTGTCTCCCTCATTACGAGATTTCTAGACCTACAGACTTGAAATTTAGAAGATATAGAAAATAGAGATCTGCTAAGAACGTGTTTCGCAGAAATCTGCTCCAAAAGGGCTCACAAGAGATTAAGGGGGCTTTACGAATAAAAATTCCTATTTTAGAGCTATTAGACTTGACTTGAAATTTGGTAAATCTGATTTTTTTTAAAGAGAGATCTGCTATAAATAGGTTTTGTGGAAAACAACTTCTAGCTAAGGGTGTGTTAGGTTATAAAATAACTTATGACGGTTCTATCCGCGCTCCTTATACTAATAATCCTCTTGGGGAATTTCTGGTATTTAAAAACTATTGTATTATAAAACTCCTCTTCAAAGAGGAAGACGTGATTATGTAAATTAAGACTACTATATATAGTCTAGGTTTTCAGGTTAGGAAAGAGAGATAGGTTAAATTGCAAGTAGAGAAGAAATTAATCAAATTGAATGTGAATCACGAATATTTAATATTTGATAATTGAATTACTTAAGGGGACGAATTGTCACTGGAGATTGAAGCTAGTTTAAATAGCTAAGAAGTCATAGCTGTTATCTTGAGTAAGTGTATTTTGTTCTTAAGTCTTCTCATATGTCGCGTACATCATTAATTGTCTGCATAGTTGTTATTTGGGTGCATCTCTTTGTATTGATCGATTGCATTTGAGTTGTGGTTAAAAGTGTGAATAAATTAGATTGTTTTTTTTTGAAAAGTGGCCAGTCTTCCTTCCAATCCTCCCACACCTTTAAGCTCGCAGGCAAGACCATTATAAACTCTCGTTTTTGAGTTAGTCCGATAGAGTTGAAATTTGGAAGGTATATTAATTTTGTTAAATATAGATTCGAAAGAATGAGTTTTGCATGGAAATCGACTCAAAAGGGGAGGGGTCACAAGGAAATAAATAATAATTATATTTTCATTTTAGCATATAATTCAAGTCCTGTCTTTTTAAATCAAGACGCGATGGTTGAAATAGTAAACATACACATATATATCAAGTAAATTTATTGATTATTTTCATAAATTTTATGGGATGTTATTAATATTATATAGAGTATATATTATTTCGAAATATACTTAAATCGCATTATTGCACGTAAATAATCGGAATTTTAAAATATGAGATGATTGATTTAACTTTTATTTTAAAGACTATTCCTTGTTTCTTGAAACGTTTCCATTCATTTCTTCATACTTCAGATGTTTCAGAAAGCATTAAGGAAGAAAAATTCAGTATTTTCTAAATATTTGTTTCGGAAACTTTTGATATTATTTTATTAATATTTATGATTATTTTTTAAAGCTAAACGTGAATCCAACGAAGTCTAGTATCTTTAAAGAAGAGATTTGAAATGTATTATTCATTTCGAAAATTCCTTCTGAATATTTTGAACTAAAAAGCAGAGAGGCAGAAATATATACTCATCATCATAATTTAAAAGGAAATAGCTCAGAAATCCAGACTACGATATTTGCATATGCATTATTATGTATTAAGAACATAATATTTAGTCTGATATATCTTTTATTTATTTAATTGTGCATGTAGTCTAATGTGCAGTAACATGTTGATTACTAAAGGTATCATCAACTCCTTAAAACGCTACTTAAAATCGTTAAGTTTATTTTACGGTAAATGCTTTGAATAATTAAGGTTTTCAAATGATGTGTGGGGGAAAGCTATGAGTGTAAATGTTAATACATTAAGTTGCATAAAATGTTAAAAGTTTCATTTTGATATTGAATCTCCATTGAAATTAGGTTTAATGGAATAAAAGTAATGACTCGTGCTTTAGTTTTATTTCAATATGCATATAAAATTAAAGCAATTTGTTTTGGCATATGATGTAAATATGATGTACAAGACTAATTTTAGGGAATATTAGTTGGGAATACTCCCTATATTTTTCTTGGAGAGGATTATATCTTGGGATTTCAGTGATGTGAGTTAGCTCATAAAGTTTCTTGGAGAAAGAAATATGTGTGAGTAATTTATACTGGGACAAAGTGGAAATATGCACTACATAAAAAAATAGTCGTGTTTGTATGATAGAAAAGTTATTTAAAATTTTTTCACTCAGTATGGTATACTTAATTGATTATGTACTTATATCAGCCTTTCTCGAACTGTGGGGCATGTTCCCCTAGGGGGTCGGGATAGCTCTACAAGGGGGGTGCGAGCATATTGAAAAGTCGAAAACATAATATTATTTTGAAACGTATTAATTTACTGAGTGTAAACAAAAAAAAATACATTCTGACATAAAAAAAAAACAAAATACACATTTACACTGATATAATACACTTATAAATATATCAGTGCTGCACAATGTATTTTACAATTTGTTTAACAATACTAAGTTAAAAACAACTTTAATAATTACAAGTGACCCCATGGACTTGTCTCGTATTAAATTACATATGAAAACTTATTCTTATCTTGATAATATGGAATGTTTATAATTAATCACTTAGATACCGCGATTAAAAGTAACGTGATTCGCTTCCCATTGCCGCTGTTTTTCGTATAGGAGCGCGTATGTGATGTATTAGTGAGGGGAAGCAATAAATGAACATTTTTTTCCTCTGAAATAAGTAAATCCTTTGCAAACACTATCAAGATCATTTCATTGTTTCCTTTTCGGAGTAATGTTATGGATAGCAGTGCACAGAAAAGATGATACTTCGGAAAGGCACATAAATACGTCGGGGGCAATTGAGACTTCGGCTGCGTGAGACGTTTATATACGCCGATAGTACTTAAGAGGTTAAAGTTGTATTGTAGCTTTAGAATGTCAAAGTAAAGTATTATTGAATTCAATATATTGTTATTGTATGGAGTTGGCACGAGGAAAATTATGATTGAATATTGGGTCGCAAATATTGAAAGCTTGAGAAGCACTAGCTTATATATTACGAGTCCGTTTTTAAATCCATTTTGAGTTAATACTAGTTTGACGGAATCGCTTGAGGTTATCACATAACTTGCTATTTGAGAAATGAAGGGAAAAATCACAGCAAAGTGTAATTAGAACCATGCAAAATGACGTAGTAAAAGTAAGAGTTAATCATACAAATTTAAGGATAATTTGCTAAATGCATATCTATTGCTGTCTGTTTATCTAATTGCCAAGTGATTGAGAGTTTATTTAAGTTGCTCTATGAAGCGACACGATGGCTATTGGCGACGGACCTCCTCGTTCTGAACCTTTTTCGAGTGAAGAGGATGACCCCTGATATGGAACTTGCCTATTTAAATTACCACACCATATCAACGGGAGGAATTTGAGCCTCGACAGACGTCAGCCTTCTACACAGTGGGTCTTCAGTGGCAACAATGCTCGAGCTCATGATAGACCAGCCACGAGTTTGTGACACCATACCATATAACTATGGTTGCCATCTAAATGGCAACTGCATATCTAAATGCATTATTCCTTATTTATTGGCAGCAGTTTACAATTAATCGCGTAGCAGAATGATAGCAACTAAAAGAAAAAAGTGCCTGCTTTGTTGAGTGAGTGTTTGATGGCGCAACACATTAAAGTAACACAAGTGCTATTGGCAATGGACCTCATAATTTTGAACCGTGGTCAAGTGACGAGAATGACATCTGATCTTGCACCTCATTCTCCTAACTTCTACTCCATGACAATGTAAGGACTTTGAGCCACGATAGATTTTCGTACATCAGGTCCTCTGCATAACAATGAGTTTTCGGAAAGTTCTATAAAAGAATATTATATAAATTTGAAAAAAGTGTATCTTTTATGAAAATGGAGAAAAGCTATTACCTAAATTTTATGAATAATCTAAAATTTAAAATGTTTGACTTAGATATATAAATGAACTTTTTAAATTTATAAATTGTTTTAAATTGTATCAACATATTTTATGAAGTATAATTTAAATATATATATTTATAATTTACTATTTAAAACTTAATTTTTTCATCCCTTTTTTATTATTTCAGACACATTAAAACATACTCCGTAACTTATTTTCTTAGGAATGATTTTGCCCTCAGGTACGTTGTATTTTTTATTTGGGTTAGTCAATGTGATTTACCAAGATCTATTACACAGCTTTTACCAAACCTGTGACAGACTATTAAGACAGCTCTAAATGATATTTAGTGATATCCCTTAGGAATATTTCATTATATAAAAACAGATACATTCAATTTGCAGGTATCAGTTTCAGTCATTATTCAACGGACTATTTAAAGAAAGATGCCATTATGTTCAAGGTGAAATCTTAATGTCTTTGTAACCATGGTAACTAACATCTAAATCTTTCTGAAATATGGGCTCTATTTTTATTTTAAGATTATCTACAGTGATATTGAATGCAATTGATTTTTCCAGGGTTCATGCATATTAAAGATATTGGTTGATATATAGAAGAATATTTATTGTAGGTATATTTTTTGTATGAGAAACAATTTGCTTAAAAACTTCGATGGATAGGTTTTTTTTTAAAAAAGAAGTTCCTTATATACGAATATATTAAAAATATTTAAAACATAAGGCAGTTTTTTTACTGTGAAAAAAATTCGTCATCGATTTCAACATGATATGTATTTATTTAACAATAAAGTTTCAACAAAGTGATGCATACTCACTTATTCAATTCCTACTATTAGTTCACACCTCCCTATGTACACTAAATCCTATTTTTGTGCGGTAGATAGGGACTGTATAAAAACAAAGCGCATGAAAAAGTATTCGAATATTTCATAAATTCTTACATATAACAAACAACTTCGTCGAAATACTACAGAAATTTTTTATATGCGGTGGAGAGGGACGGTATAAAAAATTGCACTTAGAAAATGCGCCAGTTATTTACGAAATTCATCAGAAAGTGTTTCCATCACAAAATAAATAGTTAAATTACACGTAGAAACATTTAAAAAAAATTTAGTTTTGCATGGAGAAATTTTCAAAATGAACATCATTATGTATATACACAATTCACAGCTACTCGTCGTAATCGAAAGCCCTCGTCTTCCTGTGATGAATAAGTTCAAAATCGCTTTCGTCATTTGAAGTTACAATTCCAATTGATTTATTTTATAAAGTAAGAGGTAGGTTTTGATGACGAAGGTCAGTTTGTCAGTTGCTTGAAATCTTACGATAACCAGATATGTATGACCGAAGCTGTGTTTGTGTGTGCGTGTTAAATTCCATGCTCCGTTCGGAATTGGTATCTATTTTAAGAAAATGCATTTCCAATTTGTTGGAAAGCTGTACCCATGCATATATTTTATAAACTCTAAAAAAATCGGGTTCTTCTTGTCCGTCTTCATAATCTATCAAATGATTGATAATATCATTGTCATTGAAAGTTTCGTCTTTAATCAAGAGAGGGCGCGTTGAGAGAAAGCAACTGAATGAACATTGTCGGGAGACTGTTTATAACAAACGAACATAGCGCCTTGAAGTGTATATATGAACACTGCAGTGGCGTAACGTAAACTCCCTCAACCCTCGCCTCGAGGGAAGACAGGACTCTAAGGGGCACAAGGCCTGACTAACGCTAAGAACGTATTTACTCAATTATAAATATTAAAGGCAAAATCTGATTTGCAGTGGAACCCCTAACATTCTCCGTTACGCCACTGATACATTGATAGAAAACATTACAGAGGCGCCAAAGCCGAAGAAATTCATTTTCCGCTTAAAAATGATCGCACAGAAAAAATCGCATAAAAAAACCTAACAAAAACAGGTTCTACTATATATATATAGTGTTCCAATTTTCCATCGTTATCCCCTCTTTGTTCACCCACTCAAGTTCAAGTACATTTTTCTAAAGTTGTAGTGGAGGACACTTAATGTTGATGAGTTTTTTCAAATATTAATTCATTAATTAATGAACAAGTAGTAACAAATAAAAACATAGTCCAACACCTTATATAAAAGGAAAACCGTGTTAAGTGTTCCTGTAGCGCAATGAATAGCGCGTTGGAGTCCCAATCTGAAGCTCGTGGGTTCGAATCCCGCTTGGGTAGCCTAATTTTCTGTGAATATGATTTTTTGCTGTAATGTTTTATTAAAATAATTAAATTTAATGAATGAATATATATTAAAAACAAAATATATAATTGTCCACACACCATATGTAGAAAGAAAAATGGAAATTGCAAAAAAAAAAAAATTGCTTTCTATTTTGCCATTTAATTTTGTTATTCTGTCATATGTATATTATATGAATGTTATATAATATAATTTTAATCATTTATAATAAAAATAACTAAAAAATAAAATTTTCTTTGTTGACTTAAGTAAGAATTGACTTAAATTTTTTTATATTACTTGTTTTTTTTAAATATAATTGGATGAATTTTTATTTATTCACTGTATAATATTTTTGTACATTTATTACGTCGATTTTCTAAAAATTTTCTAGTTTACTTTATTTTAGCACTGTAATTTATACTGACAGTTTGTAAGAAATATTTAAAAATGGCTGCTATAAATAAAAAAAAGATTTACAATAAAATATATTATGACATGTTTTGGTGTGAATTATTCTTTCACAAAACTTAATTGGGTCATTATTGCTCCAAAAATTAAAGGATTAATTATATAGTTAAATGTACATCAAATCACAATTGTGCTATGGATAACCATTTAAAAAATATATTCCCATCAGAGGAAACCGAAAAAACTCATTTCAAAATTTCAGAATTTTACGGTGTATAGATAAAGGGAAAAAAATAAATTTTTAATTTATGTATTAAGGTTTGCCATGAGAGGATTGAAGTTTAGGTATTTGTGTGTGTGTGAGCTTTTTTTATGGTAAAAAGTAAAAGTAGTTTTTTTGTCAAGGAAAAACAGATATTTTAGTACATTTAACATTTATTGCGATGGGAAGACACCTGCTAAATATTTAAAAAAACAAAGATCAGATACGTTCAACAGTTTTTTTAATATTAAATTTAAAAAAAAAAAACCTACCATAGAGAAGTTACAGCGCACGATTAAGTGGAAGACGGCAAAAAAACTTGGATCGGTCTGACTTGACGGCTCGGGGAGAGAGATAGTTAGAGTTATGTATTGTTCATACTCATACATTATACTATTTATTTACACTTATCAATTAATATGTTTTATTGGTTATTTATGTAGTAGAAAAATTATTTTATGCCTAAACTCATCTAACCCAAATTAAGACCTTTTTTTCGAAAATTCAACCCCTTTGAAGAAATGTTAAATTTTGAAATCATTTTCTTAAAATTATAATATTTCTCTTCTAATTTCCATACCATAAAACATAGGTATCTAAACTATGACCTCTTGTGGGCCACATTGCAAAAACAATTTTTATTTCTGGGTAGCATTGCAAAAATAATTTTTTTCTGGGCCGTACATACAATATTTTTTAACAAATTGAAATAAAAATTTAGTTATTAAATTGAAATGAAAATAGTTTTATCAAAATAAATATTTTTATTTTTATTATAATTTTCTTAAATTTAAAATAGACATGAATAGGTACACATTCTTTTAAATTGTAAAAGTTTCGTTTCATTTAGTTTGGATTTCATGAAGATGGGAAAAATCAAGTTAGTGAGATGCATAAATTTTCGTTTGTGTTGAACAGCAAATCGATATCGTGTTCAATAGACGAAGTAACAAATTCTTAATGCATTTTCAAGATGATTGTCAGTGATCTTTGTCCTATTTTGGTTCTTCGTACGCTTCATTCTTGGAAAATAACTGTTCTTAAATAAAAGTACTGCCAATGAGTGTGAAAATGAAGATATTTATCGCGGTGTAGAAAATCTTCATAAAACTTCCGTATAGAAACATTGACAAATTTTTCTTTCAGTTGAATGTCACTTTGCAGTTTAATGTATTCCATTTGAAGATAATTTATTTATTTCTAGAGAAAACGGGGCTGATAATATATTGAAACACTCTTCTTTATTTTGAAAATCTTGAAATCTTCTTTAAAACTCTTCAATTTAAATCGAAAGTTAACGCAGCATATTTTGTGCATACATTTATTTTTTTAAATAAATATGTGTAAATTGAAATATTTTCAGGATTTGCGTTTGGACCGCACTTTAGTCAAGCATGCTGTAGAACATCTTTTCCGCATAATAGGTTCCGATTAATACGAATTTTTTCTCCATATAAAACTGGAATTCACACCAAAAGCTTATATTTTTACGTTAATGATTTTTTATTATTTCGCTCACTGAATTGTGTAAAGTAATATATTACTGTATGTTCATTATAAATTATTCTACTTTAATTCATTTTACTTAATTCTTTAAAACATAACACTTAGAACAATACAGTTCTTAGAAATGGTTTGGTTAACATAATATTAAGGACAATGGAACTCTTTTACTTGATTGAAGTACTTCGTATATAAATATTTAAGAAAAAATATTTTTTAGAAATTAGTTTAAAAATAAATAATTACAATACAAAATCGTAATTCTGAGAAATATTTGTAAGATCTTAATAATTATTTATTCAGTAAAAAAGTTAAAACTGTCAACAATGAATGCACTTGCAAAACTTTTGCTTCGTTAGAATCCGTCATAAAAAAGAAAAATTACTCATT